>JACCIE010000140.1:0-245734 GCA_018906755.1 Sycophaga agraensis | reverse complement strand
TTTATAATATATTATTTTTCTTTATAATTGCATTTCTGTATTTTTTGTAAAAGATATTTATTGGTTTGTATGCACGATACATATTATTTTTTTGGAATCGTATTTTAATTAATTTAATTAATTAATTTAAATTACAAAACAGAAACTGTAAATGGATTTAATGCTATGATCCTTTCAACGATTCCCGTTGGAGCTGGTCTCAGTAGTTCTGCAGCTCTTGAAGTAGCAGTCTACACTTTCTTAGAAGCTATAAGTGGTTATACTTCAAGCGATGAAGTTAAGGTAAATTTAAAAAAAATCTATTTATAATTTGAAAATGGAACATAACAGAGTTTTACTACATAAAAATATCCTATAATGCAATATTGTTTAACTCAAAATAATTCAATAAGCATTAGGAGACAATTAAGATTTGTTATGGACGAGGTTTGAAATAAATGTGGCAGGGTTGTAAGTTATTAAACTTTATTTGAAAGAACAAATTTTTTGTGCATGTGCATGGTATGAAGGCTCGTCAGAATCTAACGACTCGCTCGTAGTGCGGTGTTTCCTCGCTGCCGTACATCGCTCCGATATCCCCACTATTAGCATACCGTCGGTAACTTACCACTGCGGCGTAAAACGCGAAGAATCTTACAGCCTAGTGGATTACTTCAACAAGACTAATTAGACGACCGTAGAAAACACATGATCTTTACTGATAAAAATGTTTAGAATGGAAAGGATCGGTTCATTTCCACGCAACAGATTTTAATAAAGTACGGCAAAACATTTTTACACATTCTATATCAAAGAATAAAATATTTCAATGAGCATTTAGAGATGTTATTGATACCTACATTTTTTGAGTTTTTTGATTAAACGTTGTTGAGAATAAAACATACTTTACATATTGACAAAAATAATTAAATTTTTTTATTAAATAGATACATAATATAGTAAATAAATTAATAATAAATCATAGAATACTAATAACAATAAACAACAAAATTACATTAATATTTTATACAAAATCTTCGTATAAAGTCGTTGGTGTAAAAATTTATAGCAAGGTAATATAGGATTTTTTCATAGAATGTACGCCCAATATTTTTAGATTCTTGCATGTCAACGAGCGGAGCACGATTTTGCTGGAGTTTCTTGTGGTATCATGGACCAAAGCATTTCAGTGATGGCACAAGAAGGCTATGCACTCTTTCTAGATTGTAGTAATTTTACTACCAAGCAGATTCCTATTCAACTCAAGGACAACGTCTTCCTTATAACAAATTCAAATACTCCGCATAAACTTAGTTTGAGTGACTACTGCGAGCGCAGAGATTCATGTATCGAGGCAGCTCAAATTTTGGGTAAAAGAAGTCTTAGGGAGTTTCAATTCAGTGATCTTGCTAGTACGTGACTTTTATAATTAAATTATTTTTTTTCAATACTCATAGCAAACATAGAACAATATTTCCAATATCACGGTGTTTTAAGATGAAAGGCTAACTTGAAAGCAAACACAGCGAATGCAATAATTTAAGACAGTGCAATTGTAATATTTACTTGATATAACTTAATTACAATAAAATTTAGTACTAATTTTCTTCTATGGTATATCAGATATATCAGTATGAACTAAGGGTCAGGATACAAATGTCTCGATAGAAACATTTGTTCTAAATTAGCCTTCATTTTTTTGTTTGATTGCTATGACAACTGTCAAGCATATTTAATATGCATCAAGTTATTGAACAAACAATATCATATTTTTTCATCGTGTAAAAAATGTCGAATTTTGTATCAGAAGATGTGCAGAAGCATTAATTTTTTGTTTTCATTTGAAGTGCTGAAAACCCACATTGAATGCTTGTCAAGGCATATGATGATCATGTTCTATCAAAAGCAACATACACAGATCGTTTTAAAAGTTTAGAAATAATAATTTTTATGTGAGGAATGAAAAACATGTAAGATCACCAAAAAGTTTGAAGACACCGAATTGCAAACGATATTGAATGAAGATGACACTTTTAGTCAAAAGCAAATGACAAAAATGTAAATGTTGCACAACCAACCAATTTATGACCATTTAAAAACTATGAAAGATTCAAATGTGTCAAAAATGGGTGCCTCACTAATTAAATGAAAGGCAGATGGAAAACCCAAAAAACACTTGTGAAATTTTGCTCCAAAAACATGAAACAAAATTGATTTTGCATTGATTATTATTGGCGATGGAAAATGGATGGACAACCTTCAACAATCGATTGCAAAACAAAATCAATTAGACAAAAAGTGTGTGGTGTGGTGTATTACGAGTGATAAAATCTGATTAAACAGTTAATGCTACCGATAACAAATGATTAATTTGAATCATGCATTGATCCAAAAATATTAGAATGGGTCAGAAGACACGGTAAGGTAATTTTGCTTCATGACAATGCGCTTAACTGGGAGGTGCTACCCCCACTAGCCGTATTTACCATACTTGGCTGCTTCTAACTACTATTGGATTGATCGATGCGACACGCATTGGCTGAGCAGCACTTCGATTCCTACGAGGAAGTCGAAAATTGAATGTCTGATTACTTTTCTTCAAGAGACAAACAATTCTATTGGCGTGGTATCCACAAATTGCCAGAAAGTTGGTCAAAAGGTGGAGAAAACAATGGACAATACTCTCAACAAAATGTTTTTAACTTTTCCTTTAAAATTAATGTTTTATTTTCACGAAAAATGCTCACTTCATACCGCTACACCTGGTACACGAGTACAACTATCGAAAATTTTTAATCAAAAATTCAATAGCATTTACTATAAATATATAATATTTACTTTAATATAAATGACTTTTTAATTTATATATGCGTATGTGAAATATTTAAGAAATAAATCAGAATAAAAATATCTTTTTAAATAATCGTCATTTCATGAGTGCTTAATAATTTTTAGAGTTAAAGTCAAAAAATCCAAGTGATGTATAATCAAAAGAGCACGCCATGTCATAACAGAAATACAAAGAACAGTCGAGGCAGTATATTGTCTCAATAACAACGACTTTGATAGATTTGGTAAGCTGATGGATGAGAGTCACAATTCACTTCGCGATGACTATGAAGTATCTTCCAAAGAGCTGGATAGTCTTGTGTCAATAGCACGGGGCGTCGATGGCGTCTTAGGTAGTCGCTTAACAGGTGCAGGTTTTGGCGGTTGCACAGTCCACACTCTTGCGGAAAAATGCAGTCGACAATTTGATCAACGAAATAACTAAAAAGTTGGTAACTAAAGTCTTTTTAGCCTTATAAGCCTGTTTAATATAAAATGTAATATAACATTAGCCCATTTAATATAAAATGAAGTAAAATGTACAATATATTTTGGACGATTTAATAGTCAAGAGCATTTACTCATAAATTAAAAAATGTACTTAATATTCATTAATACTTATTTATTGTTTTATTTTTTATAATTATTCAATTTATATTATTTTTGTTTTATATGGTTTATAAATCAAACTTTGTATAATTTTTTAAATTATATGATTATATTTTTTTATTTATATTGATTTATTATTATAATATATAGATTTTATTTACTATATTCGAATATTTAAAACTAAGCTAAGATGCAGAAATATGCGCATTAACATAAAAATGATTGACCAGAATTTAATTGTGTTTGTATTTCTATAAAAATAACAAATAAAAATATTTTAATCGAAATCAATAACAATTAACAACTTAAGAATGCATTTTATGCAATTAATCGTATACTGCATAATAATTGGTCTGGAAAAAAAGTTAGTAACAACAATTCTTCTTTTCTTTAAATTTTATAAAATTTTATACATAAATATCATATATGACTTAAGCAAATATAGACGTTGAACATGTTTATGTACTATCTAAGTTTTCTATAAACTAAGTTTTTTAAAAAACTGACTATTATGACAGCTATATTAAAAAAATTATTGTATTACTTTTACTTATATTTAAATATGCATTACAAATTTATTTTCATAATAAAAATTTACTAAAAATATATTGTTTTAGCTATGCTGGAACACCAAGTTTCTACATAGCAGAGCCTTCAAGTGGTGCAGGAGCACTCGTCGTTTAGAGTAAAATAAATCAAGATAAGACTTGAGATCGCGTACTTTCATAAAATTGTACAGAATACTTCGTATACAGGTTAAGTATTATTATGACGAAAACTAGCACTATAAAAGAATAAGAATTTTGAACAGTGTATAGTATAATAATCATTGTGTATACAAAATAAAATTCTGACAAAACCGAATTATAAATTGGCATATTGCATTATTATTATTTATTTCCGCTGGAAAATTATTAGTGGATCTTCAAATTATAATCTTAGCCACATCTTATTCTTAACAGCATGACAGTCCCATAATATTAACAATCGTTTGTAGAGATCAGTTTTTAATAATGCTTTAAGCATTTTAATGTCGGCTTACGGCGCTTGTTTCATTGTTTATCAATTCTGTAAGAAAATCATTGTAAATATAAATACGAACGTAATAGTTTGTTATAAGTAGTACAAATTTTTTAGGATGCAATTATTACATTTAAATAATAAGTTATAAATTAAAATAAACTTAAAAAACAGTAAAAACTACCTTTAAAATAATCGTTGAGTTCCACTTGACTCGAGCAACATTGTAAGTCAATTGGCTTAACACCTTGGAAAATTGTAACAATACTTGGTTTTAAATTATAAAATATAAGTATTTGGCCTCTCCTTGCGAAATCTTCAATAAGGCTCTTAACACCCTAAAACAAGCATATACAGTATTCTGATATTAAATGTCTTTTATTTATAATTTATAAATTTACTTGAAGTTTGCAAAGTATAACTTTCCTTTTTATGAAATTTAAATTCATATGAATTTTTATAATCACTTTTAATGATGTAAGAATTAAAAACAAAAAAACAAATTATTTAACTATCAGTAGAAAATATGTGATAATTAATATGCTTCTCTTAATCTGTAACTGAGTTATTTTTATAATTTTATTTTAGTTTACCACTATAAAAAATAAATGATTAATAAAACAAAACAATCTGTACTGTTATATACAATCTCAATCTCTTAAATCAAAGATTATGAAATAAAGATTTCGAAGATATTTGAAGCAACAAACCTTTGCAGCAGTAAAGTCGGCGGCTTGAATATGGGTGGAATCGATAACAATTGGTACAGTTATACCATGCTTCGTACCATATTTACTGATCATCGACCTCACGTACTCAACGCTCGGAAAAATAAGACTTCGATCCGGCGTTATTACTAAATAATCCAAGCCTCCTAAACTCTGAAAAAAGTTATTGTAATTAGACATCTTGATGTTCATATTGAACGCTTGAAAATGATAAGGTTTTGTGCAATTTTATCATATAATGTAACAAAACATATACTCATATACTCTTATTTTAAAATATTGATTTTGAAACTTTATATATTTGGAATTACACATGTTAAAACAATATTACGGCATATATATTTCATTGTAAAGATAGTCAAATCGATATGTTTCAGTGAAATGTCATCTAAAGTCAAATATATATAGTCCATGAGAGTTAACTGAGTTGCTATTAATTTGTGCGAAAATGGAAGGCACCTCTTTTCCTAAATGAGCTTCTAACTTGTTCAAATTATTTTTCTATCGGGTCATATTGTTCAATGCAACCTAATTAATTTGATTTTTGAAAACAGAACGAATGTTAAAATATGTTGTATATTAGTAAAAATATACGAGTGTTCATATAATAGAGAGAACTACTGTAAACTGTTATCTTCCCTATATTTAACATTAGGGATGCGACAGTGTAAAAGGGACTAATTTCAAGACTAATCCTTCCGTGAGGGTTATCAGTAACAATATTTATATCCATGGTTTAAGATATATATTAAAAAAGTTTTTATATCTATGGAGTCAAGAATCAGGTAAATATCGAAAATAAAAGTTAGAGGCAGGGAAATGATAAGACTCTGGTCAGATCTTAAAGCCTCATAAATCTTTGTATTTTGTCAATGGAGAGAGACAGGTGAACACCTCGGCTGAACACAGAAAAGGGCAGTTGGCGTTTATAAAGATTTTATTGATTGTTATAATGAAGAAATACATAAATTGTCGCTTTCATGAACAATTGATGCTACGTCCGACTTCAGGGATCTAGTTGGTATATGCCACAGTTCAATAGACCACGGGAGGATCACACTTTACCGCGTACTGCACCCCTGTAAGGCTCTCACCCACACACTCCACATTGTGATACTTTAGAAATTTCTCATATTTTGGCCGTTAATACGTGCTCGGTTTACCTAAAATCCCTTCCCTCGTAGTTGTCAGTATTAAAACAGCCTATACATATGCAATAATTTTTTCTCGAGTTTTTCTCAATTGATTTTTTGGTACGAGCAGAAAGAATTCTATAACAATAACAAATTTGATAATGTTCTCTGGTAACTGGACCAAAGAATGGGCTTCTATTATACCTTTGTTTACAATTATGCATGCTTGCATGGTCCAGGACTTTTCAATTAGCACAATACAACAGTAACAAGCAACTATTTTATATTTCTTAATCGTTTACTATATTTTTTCAAAAAAGTAGCATTTTAATTTAAGATATAAAATGTATAACATAAGTTTAGTTTAAATGAATATATTTACATGTGTGCAATATAGATCATATTTCTAACAAAAAAATTAGACGAAGTCAATACTTATATAGGTTACAGCTGAAAGGTATACATAAAAGACGAAAACATATATGCTGTCAAACTGAGATTACTCAATAATATTAATATTTAAAAATAAAACAATATAAAATTCTATTATATGCTTGCATGTATTCTGATAATTTATTACTAAAAAAAGAACTTATTGAAGGAATTTTATACTATATTTATATATTAAACCAAATATTTTCCATCATTTTTAATAATTTCTTTCTATATTTTTTGTAATATAGTTATAATTGTGTCGCAAGAAAGATGATGGTTTTACAGGGACTGATTATCGAGTCTTCTTTAATGTTTTGAAAACTGTGTATTAGCAAAGTCATGCTATATATTCGTATAAGTTCGCAAATAGCTATTTTAGTGAGTTCACTGAATGTAATAGAACTTTCCATTTGAACTCCAACAATCTAGCCTGGATAATTCTTACACGTGGTCGAGCGCTGTCATGTAACACGATGATTTAGCGTCTGCACTTGCCGTTATTGATCTTATTAGTGCAATAATACGTCATTTAATTTATGTCATTTAGTACTAGATATCATTTTAATTAATTTAATTTATCATTTATTTTAATTGACGTCATTTAGTAGATATCTCAGTAATAGTTTCCTTCGATTTTTAGTTACTCGTAATACACTACAGGTTACGTATCCCCTCGCTTATACTACGTTATGCGTAGAAAGACTTTCTTATCATGAATACTACGCTTTGATACCGCTTGTCAAGAATTTATATGGATGGACATCTATATGTATTATGTACATGTATCTTCATTAGGAAATTTTTAATTATTAAAATTATTTAATTATTTAATTTTTTTTTAATTTATGCGTGGATAACTTACGAATGTATTGCATGAAATCCACGCAAAATCCACATGGTATCCTCGTGGAATCCAATTAATCTAGATGGAATATCTTACATGTATTGTTTGGAAACAGTTGATTCATCAGCTAATACCGTGTATCAAGGCGTTTTAAAAGTATAGTTATAAATAAAATAAAATCAATTTTTAACCACCGAAACCAAAAGTAATAACTGCAACATAGTATTATCGTAAATTTTTAAAATTGTGTAAAAAGTTTCGACAATAGATTTCTTCCAATTGTAGTGGCCCATTCGTAGCAATTCGGTAATGGTCTCTACAATTGTATGCGACACAGCCTTCAAACCGCGCGACACCAGCCGTATCATTAAGGTATGGCCCTTATGTCGGCTTAAATTGACTATAATCACAAGATTTTCCGCATAGCTCGATCTCTCCATGTCGAATGTCCGAAGGTGACCGGACGTCTTCCGGCTTCTCGAGGCTTTGACTCTTCGTCGTCTGTAGTATATATAGAAATATTTATTGCGTGCTGCGGAGGGAGAACGTGGCATTAGGCGATGCTTTGTCCGCTTGAGGTAAGTGTCTTTTGTATTTTGCGTGTTGCCATGTACGTAATGTTTGGGATAACTTTATAGCGGTTCGTGCGAAGTGGACATCGGCAAGTCCTTCGAATAATGAGGATATATTGGGATTCTGTACTATTTTTTGGGGTATTTGCTGCGGCTTGTGTCGGAGATTTTTCCCGAAATCTCGAGCAGAAGTCGCAACGAAGCCAGCCGCCGTTTTGTCTTTCCCGCCGAGATGTTTCAGTTGTGTGACTCGCTGAGATGTTTGAATGGTTTATTTGAAGCGTATACCGACAGATTCAGGCGATTTATTTTACTGTTGACGCGAATTAATCAAAATTTTATTTGCATAGTACATATCGGCTTACGATTTATAGACCCACGATAAAGTAATAAAGAGTATGTATATATACAATTAATCATGAGCGAATTAATTAAAATGGCGTCCAATCAGAAGTTGTAATTAGTCATTTCATCGAGAGTAATAAAGTAAAAAATGGTAATTTTGTTTCGAATATTACAAAATAAAAATATAGAATTGTGCGATCATAAATAATAGTTAAATTATAATAGGATTGTTAATATTTGTTTTATTTGTAACTAAAGTCGAATATTATTTTCATGATGTCGAAGTTGATACAAAGTAAAAGTAATCAAAAGTCATCTTACGAGGTTTCTAACGAACCAAATATCATGGAATATTGTGACCTCGAAGAAAGATTCAAGCACATAGACACAGTCAGAATAGCGACTGAAAAAAAAAATCAACAATTGCGAGGGAGAATCGAGGAGATGCTTGAAAGTAATGCGCGACTAGCGGTGAATCATGCGAAAATAAATGTAAGTAATATCGAAATGCAAACACCTATTAATAACAGTGCAGCTAGTACCGAAAGTAAACGCGGTTAATCTAGAGCTTCATTTAATACACGAAAATACTTGTGTGAACTCCGCAGTCGTTGGAACATTAATTGATTATTTGCAAAACAACCAAGTTGTAGTAACTATGCCAGAATATAATGGTGAGCGGGATAATCCAGCAGAATTTTTATGTACCGATGAAAAATATTTTATAAAAAAAATATTAAAGAAAATCTGAAGTTTTTGATAATGGAAGACGCCCTGAAAGCTTGCGCACGCTTTTAGTTCGATACAAATATATATCCTAGAGAAATGTACCAAATGTTTAAAAAAAAATTTCTCAAGGAATTCTTCTCAGTGCAATCGCGCTTTAAGTTTAAGCACAGAGCAAATCTATGCATGACTATTTTATGGCTCAAGTGCGTGAGGCACGTTGCGTAGCACCCGATGTTGACACTGCGGAGATTAACTTTTGCATTATAAAGCAATTACCTACCACGGCTAAACAAATTCTTACAACGATTGATTTAACCGAGACGCAAAAATCGCGAAAGCCTTGTGACGTCTCGATATAACTTTTAAAGAAACTTTTCATGATAAAGTAAATACTCGACCTAATAGTAATAATCATGTTTGATGTAGGCGACGATCGGAGAATTTTAATACTAATTATCATCGCAGAAACTTAAGTATGGAAGGCAAAAATAATAGTAACTTGCGTGATATTGACGATTGGTGCAAAACAAATTCAATAGCAGCTCCAGCGCGCAATAATGTTAGCGAAGTAATGTTAGCGAGATAACTAACTATCAACTGTTAACTAACTATACAACTAACTATCAATAACAACTAACAATCTGACTTTGCGGAAGATTTGTGTTGGGATGTATGCGACATTGATGCGAAGGATTCTAGTCTCATTTCAAAAATAGTTAGTCCTGCACGAATTCGTGCAAAAATTGGCGATTGCGAAGTGGATGTCTTGCTAGATTCTGATAGTGAAGTGATGTGCCTATCAGAATGTTTCAATCAACAAATAAAATTGAAAAATAACCTTGTCGAATGGCGAATCTTTTTATAAGTAGCTGTAGGTAAGAAAATGACGACTGTGAAAAAACAAGTGCAATTAGTATTGTAAATTGCACATTTACGGATTAGCTATCCTTCTCTCATTGCAGATTTATCTGAAAATGTAATTTTAAGTATTGATTGGTTTCATGCAAATCAAGGTGTACTTAAATTGTAAAAAGGAAATAATACTTAATGGATATAAGTTATCAAAAAATGTTGTATCATTTGAAGCATGCAAGTCAAACCCTACGAATTGAATAAATGTGATACTAGTCAGTCATAATCATTGGTACTCGGTGTCCGATAATCCTCAGTCACTATAATTTTAATCTATTTATCTCAACAATGTAATGTTGAGCCCTGTGCGGCAAGTGTTAGCAAACGATACGTTTTCATTGGGGAATGAATCAGGTAGCATTGAAAGGCCTATTACTGCGCTATTCAATTTTGAAATTGAAGGAGTCGAGACGCATATTTCTCAGTAAGTTGCATCCATGGAACATTCAAGGTGCCAGAGTAATCAATATTAGAAAAACTATTATTGAATAATCGAAGAGTGTTCTCGGATAAACCGAGCTGTACCGACATCTATGAGCATAAAATCATTCCAATTGTAGAACATTAAATAGTTAAAGTACATATCAGTTCACTACTAATAGACCTATGATAAAGACTTTTTTAAGACTTTTTTTATCCATGGAAATAACAAGACCGTTAAATTTTAGTTAATAAATGTATTGATTAAAATACAGGCATATGCTTAATATATATAATACAATATGTATCTAAAATTAGTTAAAAACATGTTCTAATACTTTCATATTAAAATACAATATTGGTTATTATATACTATTGTTAAAATAAAATTAAAATATAAAAGAATTTTCTATTTTTATTTTAGACTATTTTATTGGAAATTCAGGTAGCAAAATATGCATAATATAATATAAGATGAACTACTCACAGTTTCTTTTCGAACTCGAAGTGACGGCCTAGCCGAACCATATAATAGAAATAATAAATTTACGCTTATACCAATAACAATTCCAATCTCTAGTCGAATAAATAGGCAACATAGAAACGTAATGATTGCTGGAATCAAGTCAATTTCTGAAAAAAATATAATTAGTAAGTTACATCAAAATATTTAATAATTATTAACTTATGACATATAAATGTTAACGATAGATTATGTTTTTGATGCATTAGTCTTTATTATAATGTACACATTGTATCTGCATTTGTGATAGGTATATGTTTCATAGCCCCCAGCGAGCGGGCTATACATATATATATATATATATGGATTTTAAAATACATATTAAAACTTTTTTTTCATATAAAGGATTTGTTTACTTTGTATAAATTTGTATTTTTAGATTAGATGGCTGTATTGATTTATGCATATAGACGAGTTTGTAGCGGTGTTTTTAGCGAGTTTTTAGCAATGAACCGTCGGCAGGGTATCAAGTTATTCGCTAATTTTGAAATATTACTCCAATAACTTGCGAAAAACTCGATAAGATTTCTATAGAACAAATCAATTATTTTCAATTTTGGTTAAATGCAAGAATCATGATAAACTACTGAGCACTCAAGAATCAATGAAAGGTGATAAAAAAATGAACGATAGCTGAGGGAATATCGATATATAATGTTATATACTAAAATCATTCAAACAAAAGTGCTCAAATACTAATGTATGTATATTAATATATAATCTAAGTATATAATTTAGAGTTTCTGAAAAAATACCAATATTACTGTTAATAGGAAAGTTCTTAATACTTTCCAAATACTATATACTTGGATTCCGTTATATAAATCTTGAAAAATTAATAATATTAGGTTGGCAAATATCTCCCTTCCGCCTTTTCATCTTTTAAATTTCGCGGTTATGTACAAAGTGCTACAGAGTTCGTATCTGGCAATACTATATATCTTTGAAAGGTGTTAACATAACCTACAAAACGGCGCTATGCATGATTAGTTTGGAAATTGCATTCAACAGTTATAGATGTGCAAACATGGAGCTCACAAACATCGAAATTCGCGCTATTTTAAAGTTTTCTTTCGTTAAAGGTAAGTCCGGTAGAGAAACGTTCCGTGAGATTAATGGTATTTGGGGGATGGTACTGTGACGTCCGGCAAATACCGAGCGATCACACACGCAACTTTCGTTGCCGACAAATGATTTCCTCCTTGTTGCCTACGCTTAAGCGCAATAGCAAGGGCGAGGTCGGGGAGTTCCTCTCTGTCCTCCTTTAATATGCTTGGAAAACTGTGGTATGGGGAGGGTCTCACGATCCAGCAATCTTCCCGTATCGTGAGGCTAGGAGAGACTCTGTTCTGGGTTTTCACCAGTACGGAGACGGGGAGGAAATAGAATATAGCGGAGTTAAATACTCCAGAATTGTTTAAACAAAAGAGAAGAAGAAAGTTTTATTTGCTGTTGCATTCCTTACTTTTATTCGAAGTTTATGAATTTAGAAGTCCGATCTCTCTCTCTCTCTCTCTCTCTCTCTCTCTCTCTCTTTCTGGTCAGCTGTCGTGGCTGCGGACTTCCTGTTGGT
Source organism: Sycophaga agraensis (assembly GCA_018906755.1). Classification (NCBI taxonomy): domain Eukaryota; kingdom Metazoa; phylum Arthropoda; class Insecta; order Hymenoptera; family Pteromalidae; genus Sycophaga; species Sycophaga agraensis. Next base: position 233,083 of record JACCIE010000140.1, on the reverse strand, counting down.
CGCGAGTATCTGAAGGCTTGCGGAGAACTGCCGGTGGATGGTTACTTGATTTGTGGTTGATTGATGGTTACTTGATTGTGTTACTTGATTCCTTTTGGGTAGGCCTTACGGCTCCGGAGGGCGGTCGCTTTTCCGCTCATTGGGTCCTCTGATTTCCCGAGGGCCTTATTGGGTTTCCGACGCTCCTCCCTTGCGGGGGCGGTGAGTCTGGAAGTGCGGGGGTGGTCGTGGAGATGGCGCGTAAGGCCCGTTTTGTAAGGGCAGAGAGAGATCGGGAGCGCTTCTTACATTTTCATTATTATTTATTTGTTATTTTACTTGTCGCATGTTTAATTTAACAGTACTATATTACTTATGCTCTATTCTTCATGGTGCTGATTAATTATTACATATTTTCCTTAATATTATGTTTATATTAATATTTTACACTAACTTAAGACTACGTTAATTGTATTACATTTTGTAAATATTATTTAACATTATTCTACATTATAATATTCTATTTCGTTCCGCCCTAGCTTCCTTGTATAATTCGCATTTATGATAGGAAGGAATGTTTTCTACGAGTAAAAGGCCCAGCTGCGTTGACCTGCGGTTTATTAGAAGGCTGGATACAAAAAAAGCTTGATGTTTGGGTGCCGTATGATTTGGCGCTATAAAACCTTCTGGATATGCCGCTGAAACGGAACGAACTCGATCCATTTTTGAAGCGGATAGTAACTAGCGACGAAAAATGGATCACATACGACAATGTCAAGCGAAAACGATCGTGGTCGAAGGCCGGTGAATCATCCCAAACAGTGACCAAGCCGGGATTAACGGCAAGGAAGCTTTTGCTGTGTGTTTGGTGGGATTGCAAGGGAATCATCGACTATGAGCTGCTCCCATATGGCCAGACGCTTAATTCTACCATTAGAATTGGCCAACAGGAAGGGTGTTTCACCAGGACAACGCCAGACCACACATTTCTTTGATGACTCGTCAGAAGCTACGGGAGCTCGGATGGGAGGTTTTATCGCACCCATCATATAGCCCAGGTTCGGGGTAAACCTATAGAACTTGTTGTTCTATGGATGCGTACGAAGATGGCAAAGAAATCTTTTGCATGCTCAAAGTATTCGTGGTATGACCTAATTTGTGCTTATTTTTTTCTATTGTTTAACACTCCATCTGTGAATTTTAGTTTTCAGTTTGACCAAAAATGCGTCGCAATATTCTTTTTAGCTTGCCATGTAAATTAATTTTATTTTCTCGCGAGTGCATTTGGCTACGTCTGTTTAGCCAGACAATGTTCTATTTTTATTAATAATTGGTTGAGCCGCTGTCAGTACTCATTATTCAGTTAGTGCAGAGACACTGCAAGAGTGTTCGATTTTTAATTTTTTTGCCATATGCGTGGTCGATTTTTCATTAAAAAATCCAATGGGGGAAGGGCACATGTTATCGCCTCCAAGACTGAAGTTTAGGACAACTTTTGTAGTCTATACTCCCCGAGTATGGTGTCCGGCGTCTCTGATACTGGGGCCCCATGTTGTTCTTAGATCACTGTCTCAAACTTTCTCTCTACCAATCAAAGATACTTTCTTTAACTGTTACGTATAAAAGCGAGGTTTGACAATTCATTTTCTACTAAAGGTACTGTAAATAGTGTCAATAAAGATATTAATCAAATTAATATCGTCAATGTAGATAAAAGTAAACAAAATCGAAAATGAACATGAAATTAAACAAGAAATAGAAAATGTAAATAAAATGAAAATGAAAATGAAATTGAAATTGCTTATACAAATAAAATTCAAAATAGAAACGTTAATGTTACTGATAGTGTATTTTTAAATGAATCAAATTGTAAAATATACAATGTATTAAAAATATAAAAAACTCCAAAGCTATGATTAATTCAACTGATCATGGTAAGGATGGTAGTAGTAAGTGTATTAAGTCGGGGTTCTTGAGTATGTGTTGCTTTAGAGGCATTCAAGCTACTCATATTAAAGGATTTCGTTTGTACTTGCACGACAATCCTAGTTATTTCCTGTTTAGTGTAGCGGAGACCTAGTTGGATGGAAATATCACCGACAGCATTATCGGTGATGCCATTAAGATCGTAGTGTGAATGGAGGAGGTATTGCACTGTATGTTGATATTCTTTATTCTATTAGCATACTTTCGAATTCTAAGACTGTGGGGCCAGTATATAATCTGCACGTTGCAAAATTCCTACCTTAAACTCCTATGAGTATGTCTCTTATACCGGCCTCCTCGCATTTATTTTGCGCATAGTTTTCGTTTATTAGATGTGTTACGGCAATTAATATAATTCTACTGCAATTTTAATGCTGATCTTTAGATAAATGCTGACTCTGTATTTCTCTCAAGACTTGCAAATGAACTGTCAGTGCAAATTGTCCTATATGGCCCAACATATATATCACCTGCAGTCAATACATTGATTGATGTTATCCTCATTGATGACAATGTGCAGTCAAATCCCATACTAACACTCCACCCCAATTTCGTAGTAAATATAACATCATAGATGTGACATTTGTTATCTCCATACTTCAGCCCATCGCTAGCTTTTTTTCATATAGAGACTATAAAGATATAGATGGATAAAAACTAGTTAAGGATGCACTATCGATGGCGGATCTTGATGTTGGATAGCAGTCACAATGTTCAATATCAGTCTAATGGAGGCAGTTAACGAGTAAGCTTCTATTAAGAATGAACATTATAAAAACGGATGATACCCTTGGACTGATGCTGATCTGGGTGACTTACAAAGAACGACAGAGCTACTTACCAACGATACAACGAATATATATACTGCGAACGGGATATATACGGTATCTCCAGACCTTCCTTGTTTTCCACAGTAGAATACAGGATAGAATAGATCAGGCGAGGGCAGCATACATTCATAATCGCTTGATTGATTCTTATAATTCCTGTGGAAACTAGGATTGATGTCGAGTGCATGCGGGTCATTTCACGGGCTCACACCGAATGAGTTTATCGCTCATTTCGCTCGAGTACGGGTATCCATCTATGAAGAGCTTGATAAAATAAATGATATTCTTGAATCTACTTGTGATGATGACACAGAGTTTAAATTTAAAAATATTACTATCAATGATGTAATTTTGGCAATTTCACGATTCTCATGTCAGGTAGTTAGTGAGAATGGCTTTCCACGAAGTGTAGTGGTTAAGGCTCTTCCGGTAATAGGCCCTCATTTAGTGCACCTGTTTAATCGCTTGCTTATGATCAAGTCAATCATCTGTCAGGACCGAGCAACTTTAAGACTATAGCACTACTTTGCTTTCTTTCTAAAGTCCCGGAGAGAATTATTTACAAAGAAATCCAAGATTTCTTTGTATCAAATAAAATCTTGAATCCGTATCAGTTGTTTTATGCCATTTATGTAATTATTTCATTAGTTTATTTTACTGTTGTGACTAATAGATGTGAAGCGTGTTCACATCATTAGTTTTTAATTTATTAACATATCTATTTGATTCACATGATAATATTTCGCATAAATTAAATTTTTCTTGCGACACGTTGAAACTTCGTGTAATTGCGGTTACAAACTTTTTATCGTATTTCTTTTTATCGATGCACAAATATATTTTATACCCATCTATCTATCAATCTTTCTCTGAAGCAAACGGTTCTATTACATTTTAATGTCGATTGATAAAATTCATAGTATAACAATAAAGGTATATAAAACTTCAGTAGAATAAATAGATTATCAATTAAATAAAAATTAGTAAGATTAGAAATTCATATCAAACAAACTATTAACCCAAACTGGCGTAAAAATCTCTTGATTTAAGCATGAAGTAGTAGTTAGTAGTAGTCGACTATGCCAGACTACCTAATTTCTAATATTACTATTTTACTAATACTAATTATTACGTCAGGCTTTGTGACAAAATAGTAATAAAATTGTTTGTTTGTTTAAAAATTTTTAAACAATTAGAAAAACAGGAAACTTTATGTAAAACAGTAAAAAGCCTTTTAGATAAATTTAGTGGAGAACCTGGGGTTAGGCTTAATGTATTATGAAACAAATATATTCAAATTTGAATGTAATGTTAATTTTTTTAGCATAATAATGAAGTTTTTTAATCGAAAGATATTTCATTGAATCTGTAAAGGAATTGAATCAAAACTGCAAAAAAAATTTCTATTACAAATTATTGTAATCTTTAGTCTATTACATTTGTCTAAAATTAAATAATCTTTTTATAATAAAGAGCACTCACTTTTAGTACGCCACATAGGCTTAACAACTTGGATCTCAACCATGAAGACAACTGCAGCAATGATAACGGCTGCAAGAGCAGCCTTAGGTATGTAGTAGAGGTACGGCGTGAGAAATTGTAATGAAACCATGACGAGGATGCCTGTGTAGATGCCACCGAGTGTTGTTCGTACCTCTGATGAGTGGTTTACAGCACCGCGACTCAAACCTCCACTAACGGGAATTGAAGACACAAAGGAGGAGATGACATTGCACATGCCCAATGCTAGCATCTCTTGCGTTGCATCAATTGGCTTGCCTTCGGCTTCTCGATAGCAGTAAAATAATTAATAATTTTTAGCAGTAATAATTTTTAATTTTATATTTATTTACAAGCATAAATTTAAGTATACATATCTTATAAAGTATTCTATAAAATTTTATTAGCAGATAATAGAAATGCTTTTTTTAAAGTTTTAATTTTAAGTTAATAATTTGATCACTATCGATATTTCTTATTTATGAGCGAATTTATGTATTGCAAATAAAGAACTGGTAATTCGATTTCCATCAATATTCCTACTGGGAAGCTTTTAATTAGCTGTTTTTAGTGGTTTCTATTGACCTAACTAGAAATGTTTATATAATTTTAAATATAAATTAAAACATTAATTTATTAATTACTTTATTATTTTTTTCCTATTTAATATAGATAAATATGGAGATAATTAAGGTCTCTTGGAAAGAAGAGTATTAGTAGACATTTTTTACATTTTTATTTCAATTTAACGTTGCGTTCTAAGGGAAAAAGTATGTGACGAGTAAATATGTGGGATGATGCGCTTGTCAGAAAATAAGAAACATTGAGGGATTAAATAAAACTAAAAGGCTATAATTACGAAAAACGACTATCTTATTTAAAAGCCTAAGCCCGTCGATAAAACTCTGTCTTATATAAAATAAATTTACTACTTATTAAAATTATTTTCTTCAATAAAAACTTTTCATAGAATTTTATTGTGTGTATCTAATTGTAAGCAAAACGCTGCTTTTATTTTAATTTAAATTAAAAATATAATTGGTACATAAATCAACATTTGATTTTCGTTATGTATTCAATTATGTGAATAGCATGATTATTGCTTTTATCCAAAAATAGAGCTTGTACAACTTAAAAAAATGTGATTATTCAAGAGTTTAATTATATGAGATCTAACTATTAATTAACAAACTACAACAGTGTTGTACCTGAAAGCGGTTTATAGTATTCCAATGTGAAATCACGTTTTTGTCGCCGTAGTAAATCTGTTTCTATAGGGAAAAGTGCATATTTGATTTATATTCTGATCAAAACATCTCATTTAGCACCCTGTGTGATTTGCAATAAACCCGATTCTAATCGATGGAAGAGTCGAAACGAAAATCAGCGAACTCCTATAAAAGACTTACAGCATTGCTTTGATTCAAGCTTTGATAATGGAAAAATCGAATGACACTGTAAATTATTCTTTATTTATAAATGAATTCTTTTAAAATTACTGACTATATACATTAGTATTAATTGAGAAATATGCAAACTAAATATGTGTGAACTGTTAAATTCATATAATCATATTTATGACGTCCTGATCTCAATAAAGCATACTCTGCGCCCCATACTAGGAACATGTTCTAAAGGCTCCGAGTACCTAATAGTTTTTTTCGCTTGCGGACAGACCTACCTTCTGGCGTGGAAATTACTTTGCTTTCAATTCTATTAAAACGTAGAATAGTTATAATAACAAAAATTACGCGTGCAATGCGGGCGTGTGTAAAAAGTATAAATATTGATATATGAATACTTATTTTGCACGTTATTTGAAAACTTATTAATGTACTTGTATACGATATATATTAAATATCCTTGAAATGAACTTTTAAATAAATTATAAATAAATCAATGATAACTTACAAAAAGCCTTAGCTATGGCAATGGTTTCAAGTATGCTGAGAAGAGGAACGACGATGCAACCGGAGCCCATGACCGAGACTACGTCGAAGAAATCATACGTGTCGTTGCCAATTTTACCTTTAAAAGGTGGAAGAGCCAGACCAGGCAAACCTTGTTTGACGTGCCCGGTAAGAATAACTGGTGAGCTGCCAAGATGCTCTTCAAACAGCCAGCAAGCAATTGCACAACATACCACGACTAGTATATTTCGTGCGGTAGATAATAACCAGAGAAACTTTTCTATTGTTTGTCGCCATAGGGATGATACATTCGTATTCTTTTGTAGAACAGGGATGTCCTTTACTTTCTGTATAGTTGATTTAGAATGAATATTTTTTAGTTTTTAGGAATATTAATTGTTTGTAAATTAATTTCTAAAATTAATTACATAATCAAGTATATATAATCAATTTCTGACTGATTATGATACACAATTTTTTTTAATAATTTCAATATGAGTCTATTTGATTTTTATTATATTTTTAAATAGAAAAAAAGAGATAGAGAAAAAAGCAATATTTTTATCGTAGCTTGAAAAAAAGAGAGCGAGAAAGTAAAACATGAGAAAGAGGGAGATACTTTTACCCTTAAAAGAAGAAGGACGATCATACAAACAAGGCCAAGAACAGCATCCCATAACCGTGTTTCACCAATGTGTTCAAATATTTTCTGCCAGACTTGAGTAAATTTCCCACCACTAATACTGATACCCAAAATATCCTTTACTTGGCTTGTTGCAATTATTATGGCGGCAGCAGATGTAAAGCCAACTGATACTGGTCCAGAAATAAAATCTATTAGAAATCCTGAAACATATTTATATTTTTATGTGGTGGTAGTATTAGAATATGAAAATATATGAAAATAAGAATAGATATAATATGTGCTTGCATGTATTCTGATCACTTTTTCACTCAAGAAAGACATTTAGAAAAAAGTTTACATATTAATTGGAATATTTCATGCTTATTGGAATAGTTTAAATCTTCTCTACGTCCTGGTTGCTATTTGTGTATATTTACGGTTAAGTATACTCTCTAGTTTGTGCATTGTGAGTAAAGCCGACTCGACCTACGAATGTCTCTCCTCAGTGTCGCTGGTTGCCTGCATTCGATCGAACGTTCCCAACAAGGGTAAACTCAATTGACGAGAGCTCCTAGCTTTAAGAAGAATATTGTTTAATAACAAGTATATTGTTCAACTTATACTTATAATTTCATTTCCTCTGCGATTACCTCATCAGCCAACATTTAATAACATCAATACTGCTATTGTATATTTTTCTATTGTATACATAGTTTTTGCCATGTTATATAATTTATTCTCATATTGTGTCAATAGATATATATCGTACCGAAAGAATAATCATGGTTTGACAATGATACGATCATCAACTCATTTTTTCACCCTTTCAGCAATTTAGAACTGCATGCCAGCGAAGCCACGTTGCATTAATTTGAGTAGGTCCCAATGAGAATCTGCTATCATCAACGAAAACACTGGATAAAGTAGATGATAATAAAAGTTCCTATTCGAGCTGAAATCGTGTATCCTTGATAACTCTTGCAGCGTATGGGTGACCGTTATTATGCAGGAGAATGATTGTATGTATGTTACTCATTGATATTGGTATTTTTGTAACAAAAAGTCGTTTCATTTGCTCAATTATTGTGAATATATGTGTAAAATAATTTCGGTAAAGATTCAATTGTAAAAAACTTTAGGAAAGTTCGAGTTGAATTTCAGTTCAATAAGCCGTGCAATTCATTGCCTTAATTAATGATATTCCTTGATCCAGGCGGATCTTTATCATTCACTGACAATCAAAATATATATATAAATATTTTATACATATAATTCAATACCTGCATAAAAAGTTATCCATAAAAGTAAATGTAAGCAAGTAATATAAATTAAAACATTGATTTAGTAAATATCCAAATAAAGTATTAGTTAATAGAAAAAGTAAAAAATGTAGTATCCAGAAAAACTATAAGCTATAGTTAATGACAAATTGTGACACAACGATTGACAACAAATTACGTAGTTTCAAATCTTGAGCAATGACCGTTTACTCAATTTGATGTAAAACATATGAGAAAAGTGGTAACATGAGCATTTTATAATAACACTATTTTCTGGCGATGGAAAGACAAAAAGCAGTACATACTATGCACAGTATTTCTATTTGAGATTCGACTCTTTTAGTAGTGCCTATCATAGAAAACATTTCTAATTTCTAACAACCTTTTTTTCGAGAGTTGTTTACGGAGAGAATGCTTTTTCTTTATAGGCGGTTACGAGCTATTATCGAACATTTCAATTTTTATTCTCAAATAATTAAAAAGATAAAGCAAAGAATATATCACTTTTTAGAATCAATGTAATAAAAGTACATTGGAAATAATAGTGCATTTAGAAAACAAAACATACATTTTTATACCATTGTTGAGGAGCTTATATAAAAGAAATCAATTTATATGTTAGTTGCATGGTATAACTATAATTATGCTTATAATTGTACATGCTACTAAAAAACTATTCGCATGACGATGACTCTGAATTTCCAAATATTTCCAAACAAATTAGCGAGTAAGGTTAATAGCTGAGTAAGCAGAATAAACGTGTAAATGCTTACATTTATAAATGACTTCTTTTCTTTCTAAGTGTACATACATGGGACAATAAGTTCTACAGGTTGGATATATGGATAGAAGAGAGAGAAATTTTTTATCAACGAGCATTTTTTTCAGGTCTGCAAATAGTCAGTAGTCATTGAGAGTAAAATCTGGAGAATACGGTGGATACAAGACCAATTTGTAACCTAATTTGAACAATTTTGTCATTATTTCCATAAATTTGTGAAATGGTGCATTTTTTTAATAAAACAATATTTTTTCTTTACCTTATGCTGCGCGTATTCTCTTACAATTTTGTGCTTCAAACGCTCCAATAATGCTATATAATATTAACTGTTGGTATTTCTCTTCTGAAAGTTGTGACGTAGCGCTTCCTTTCCGAGATCGACGTGCTTTGGAGGGGCCCGGAGCACCAGTCATTCTCCGAATGCGCACGCCTGCCTGTCGCGCAGGTTCGCGGTCGCCCCGGAGGGGACACGGCCGAGCTAGCCTCGGGCGGCTAGCCTCGCGGTGGTCTACGCGGAAAAGGATTGCGGAGGGAGGAGTCTCATTGAATAAATCAGTCGGGCGGGTTCTGGGTATCAATACGTTTATTTGCGTCCGGGAGGGGACAGTCGTTGAGTCGGAGGGGTTCCGCCTCTCGGTGGAAGTTAGGTGATGATCCATGTCTCCATACCAAACCTCGGGTCCTTGTTTACCCACACGGCCGGCCGTGTATAAGGATGTTCGAGGACTTCGTCACAAAGTCGATAGATATATCGAGGTAAGAATGAGATGAATGCAATGAAATTAGCCCCATCATGAGGCCCTGGACTTTTCAACCCATGTATTAGATCAGATAAAGTAGACTCAGAGAAAAAGTGAGGGGGAAAATATAGAGTGGTAGAAGAGAAATAACGAATGAAATGGCAATAGAGATAGATATTTCTCAATGCCAAGAAATCGCGTTTACTCAAATGCATCAACAGTCGCCGTTTGAACGGCCATAAGGACGATGCACAATGTAACGAAGATGATACGTTGCTCCATAAATTAGCACCGTGAAGAGAAAAAGATTTAATTCTTATCTCGGTATGTATCCGAGGAATAACAAGTTTTCTTGGATCACCCCTAACAGGTCGATCAGATATGTTGAATGAAAAAAAATCAGTGAGGTACTGCAATGCCCAAGGCCATAAGATCTTATAAATATGCAAATACATAAAATACTTTCTCCAATAATAAATTCCCATTATTTCTAATCGATGTCTGTAGTAGATGACAGGTTCATACCATTTAGCACTTAATACGTAATATACACGGAAATTTTGTGATCATTGTAGTCTTCTCTTTCACTCCAGGTACGTATCTAAATGAACTACACAATAGTAATCAAAATGAGAAAAGTCTAGATAGTGCACCATTCTATCTGTAAGAACTTTTATACAAAATATGTCTTACACTCATTAAGTTGAGAGTAAGACCTAAGTCATTGATATACAGATAAAATAAAAGGAGTCCTAATACTGAATCTTGCGAGACGCAGAATGGAACATCAGGACGATCCATTAGTTTAGTCCGATATTACAAGTTGCTGTCTACCTATTAAGTACGCCCGAGTTTATTGTGAAGTTCCCGTGAGAATCCCAGGCGCCTCTTACAATCCAATATTTAATAGGTGAAATCGTGACGAAGACGTAGGATGGTAGATGTCTCTAGTGGCTCTAGCCCTCTGTTCTCTGAGCTTCACACGTTATACGTGTTACGTCGAGTGCTTGAATACAACTCCGCGTTTTTGCGGCGATTATGTACATCTCGACTCCTCCGTTATATTTTCATCTATAAGCCTCAAACGTTCGATTTAAGTACTACGTCACTCCAGTATTTATGGCTCGACAACGAATTACGTTTTGTAGTAGGCGTCATTTAGCCCCATTGTGATGGATGTACGCGCCATTGATTATAAAAATTATTTATATATCTATCTATTATAAAATGCGTGCGTTGAATTGTGTGGGCATTATTTATTTATTTTCGTCAAATTACAAATGTATATTTTTTGTAAGCATGTTCGCTATGCTTAGTCTCGAAGAACGAGGGAAGCCCGGTAGTTTCGAACAGGTAAATTGTAAAAATGTATGGAATCGGGCTGCGCCTGTGCGAATCCATAAGGGATTCGTGACTTAGCCGTTCCGCTCGGGCAGTCATAGGGTCTACCCGAGGCGTTATAGGTCTAGTGGAGTTACTCCTTGTACATGAAGACCGCCCATGTGCACGTGTGAGAGACATCTGCATGCGTGGCTATTAGGCATCGCGGTCCGATGACTCTCGCGGACCTTCGGGGAAAGTCGGAGAGACTCGGAGTGCAGGGCTCCGCGGTGAGCGCGAGAAAATTGGGCTACCTGCGTGACTCGGAAGTGGGGGAAGCGAGCGGCGATCGATGAGCGACGATCGAGCGCGAAGCTCGATTATTATTATTGTTTTGTTACGAAATCTTTGTCTCAAATAAATTTACTTATACTTTAAAATACTTTGTCTTACTTTAAATATAACCATTTCCTTGTCCTATCCAGCACACCCATGTCCCTTTTCTACATCTGGTCCATTGCGTCCTCTCCATAGAAAGTATATTATTTGTGACAAATCTAAGAGAGATACTACTCTCTATTAGCTTTTGTCTAAGTTTTTTGAGAGGAAATATCTATAATAACTTATATTGTACAAAAAGCGATATACCATTGCAGTAACACATTTCATGCAAACATGCCAGTTTAACATTGGACAGATCCATACTTCTAAGCTGTATATCCCTGAGATAGATGGGATTGGCACATTATCTATGATAATCATGTGAACATTGTCTAGGTTTATTTTAATGTATCAAGATTCAGATTTAATTAACCAGTGCTTAATTATCTAATTGGATACCAGCAAGTCATGAATCAAAACGCATATTAGTATGTACGTTTTCTATCGGTCTTAGCCAGATAGAAGTAATATAACCAATATTTGTTATGAACTATTATGAATATTTCTTCATAGAACCACTATATGCTTGTCTGGCAGGACGTAATGATATAAGTTGAGCTGGTATTAGGGTATCTCGAAAGGACCATCTTTCAGATTGATTAGCTATTTGCTAGAAAGATAGATAGATAGATAATAATTTATTTGTAAATTTTTACAAAATTATTACACAGCATCTTAACTCTATTTATATATATATATTGATTTTATAAATTCTGTCATATATTCGTCAATATTACAGATGTAGCGTAGTATAACTTTGGGAGGGGGCAGTCGTGTCTTTATCTGAGACTGTAAAAAGCCTTAGTATTGTACTAAATGCAAGTCTTACCTGGTAAGCTCATATTGAATTGGTTTGTGAAAGAATTAACCAGGTTTTATATAGTTTACGTTTTTTCCATCAATACACCACGGAGGCTCTTCGTTCCAAACTGGTGTGTTTTTTGGTCTTTCCTCATTTTAATTATTGTTCTATAGTTTACTTAGATGCGTTTTCCCTGGAGTTTAGGATATGGCTGCAATGTTCACAGAATTCTTATGTACGGCATGTGACGGGTACTAAGTTGGATGATCATATCACCCTCTTCAGGATCCGATTGGGTTGGATGGGAGTAGACGGTTGCAGGGAATATTTTATATACTAGAAGGTCTACAAGATCTTACGACTACGTAAGTCGGAGTACCTCGCTGATCTATTCTCTTCTGATGCATCTGATCAGCTGGTCAGAGGTGAACCTAAAGAGGTTTCTCTTCCGCGAATGAGCACCGAGACGGGAATTAAATCTTTCTCTGTTCAAGGTGCTCATCTGTGGAACGGACTGCCATCCTGCATAAGGAATGCGTCCTCTCTCTGTCGCTTTAGGGGGATAATTATGGAGCATTCGAGGTGTCGGGACATTACAAGTACGGATTATTCTAGTCAGTCGTCCTCATAATCTTGTTTTAATTTGTGAAGTAGTGCGCGGCAAGGAAGGAATCGAGTGAAGGGAAGCGGAAGAGAACAAGGGAATGCGAGGGTTGCTAGCGGAGCACGAGGACAGGGGGCAAGAGCACTCTCGCGGCGCGCGAAGGAACTCATGCGTAAACGAGCGGGTATTCGGAAGCCACAGCGGATAAGACGCTCTTTCTTGTCCCACACCTTGACCAAGGCAGATGTACCCTCGCATCTGAAGACTTGGCAGCAGAAGAACGACTATCTTGCGGAGCCACGTACTGTCTGACTGATGCCGAGACTACGGGAGAGGAGCGATCCTGGGCAATCTGCAGTAGGCAACCGTCCCTGCGAAGAAGCCGTAGAGCCTACGGTAAGCCAGCGGTGAGGGAGAATCTCCGTGGACCCGTCAGAACGAGCCACCCGACCCTGGTGAGCAAGCCGGCCCGACTTCAGGGGCCGAGGTGGAATCGCCGAAATCGCAAGGAGCTATATAGCTCAAAGGCTGCCCGAGCAGAGCAGTCCACAGAAACAGGGATCGGCGGAATGCGGTGAGTGGACTAGAAGCCTGAAGCGTCCTCCGGTGGTGTGGGAGTGCTGGTGTGATGGTGTGGGAGAGGAAAAGGACGGACGGAATGAGTCGACGCGGTAAGAGGAGGGGACCGACGCGGGCCCGCATTAAATGCCATAGTTGCGGGTGGATGTAGAGGTCGCGATGCGGACGAGCCGAACAGTGAGCTGTACATAAGAGGTGGTATTGGGAGGCGATTCCAAGACGAGGGTTCATTAGCGCAGAGCCGGCTAGCGGACCGGGGAAATCGTATTAGAGGACAGGCAATAAACTATCGTTGTTATATTGATTCGTTGTATGTATATGTTCCAAACTGGGGATCAACAGCTCGGATTGGATAGGCCCCGATGCCGCAAGGCGCCGCGATCTGTTAACAGTACATATAACCATACTTATATCCATTGTGTCAATGTGTGTACATGAGTGACTCGACTGATAGATAATAAAGAAAATGTAAGCAATGTCTATTTATTATTTATGGCAAAACTGCGCTACATCTGTGATTTGACTTATGCTGTGATAGAATGTGACTATATTTATAAATAGTTTTGTGCAATATTTTTTAAATTATTTACAAGTAAACATTTATCCATCTATCTGTTTCTCTTTCTCTCTCTCGGGTGTGGATGGGGCATCAGTAGATAGGCGTTTTGGCGGCACACGGGCGTAAGTGTGTGCGAATGTGTTCGTGCGCGAAACCGCCGTGAAGCATGCCGGGTGAATGTGCAGTGCGCATCTACGGCATTATTACAAGCGGTCTTGCACTTCTCCTTGCCTGCACATAGGCACAGCAGATCCCTTTACTCATGAGTGCGATTTTGCTACAGGTGTTGGGTGATAGGACAGCGGACGCTACCAATGTTGATTTGTGTGTTTTGTCTGTGCGCATATTAAGCGGGAGATTTCGTGCTATGGACTCGCACTAACGAAACACGTGTATGCCGCATGCATTCGCTTAACTGTGTTAATATTAAAAATTTGGATCACGACCCTTTGGCTCTAGACGAAGCCATGCAATCAATGCTCCGGTCGTATGGAGCCTGCAGGAGTCCACGTGCCACTCACAATAAATATTAATAAAGTAATTACAATATTTATACAAAGCAGATACGGCGAGATTTTTTGCCATTTTTAAGGAATAGATGGTAATGGTATTTTCAGAAGTAATGGAGGTAGAATCGACGCCCTGGGAGATGGTTTGAGAGCTCTTTCCATATAAAGTATTGCTACTGCATTTTCACAGCGCGGGTATTCGGAAAAGCGAAAAATGAGTGAGGGTCACTAAACGACCAAAATGCGCGATATGATCAGGAAATCTGAGTAATGCCCGTTTTTTTCATCAATTGCCACTCTGACGTATACGATTTCGGCGTGATACACAACGAAGCGGTGAAGTTAGCGGTTCTGATATCCGCCGATCGAGTATGACTTGCGAGGTAGGGAGAAGTTAATCCACGATAGGATAAAAGGAAGGCAAATTGACAGAGGGAGAGTCAGTAATTCGCTCCGACAAGGTAACTATTCTTTTATACTGAAACAAAACACCATCACCGGCCCTTCTCAGTTACCATTCGAAATCTACCCTTCTCAGGACTATCTCTTCTAACTTTAGCGGCACGGATTCATTATATCTATAAATCCTACCTCTTAGTAATCAGATCCTGCAAGCCGAATTGCTAGGTGTTTATCTCGCTTCGCATCCGTTATGTGTTATGGGTATTGCTTGGTTCATTCCATCTCCTTCCTCCCTAACTCCATCCCTATCCTCCCGACCTACTATAATTTTTCTTAGGGTTATGGGCCACTTGGCCTGGTGCCCCACATCTGGGAGGAATGTTTAGTCGGTAAAAATCCAACACTACGCATCCGATAGGTCCTCATTGCTGCCTATCGGCGGCGATGAGTGCCCTTCATGAGGGTATCATTTGAAGAATTCAAACTCCCAGTGGTTTGCCACAAAAAAAATTCACTTAACCGATAAGCAGTAAGCTACGAGGAAGTAACGCGGTGTCAGAGGAGATGCGTGCCTGTTCTCCTCGATGTACTATTGTAACTTCAATAAAGGACAACTATCTACCAAGAATCAGCGCCGTTAGTTACTTTACTCCAGACATCTTCCACCTTGTCGAGCATTCAATTCTCTTTCCCTCCCACGTAATACGACACTGAGAATCCGTCATACTGTAAACAAGAGTGCCAAAAAATATGTTCATTTGAAAATATTACAGTAGTACTGATGTTTACAATGAGAACAGAGAGACTTATACTGACTATGAGCATCAGAATTATCTATGCAGAGATTGTCGTGACAATGAAGGTATCTACTGAAGCAGACTATTTATCTTAGTTATAATATTAGTATGATTATTGCGTAATATTAAAAAAATCTACGAATTTAATAAAAATTATTCTAGATTATTGCATTAAATATGCTATTTTTTCCTAGACGGTATCTTGATTAAGAATGACCATTAAAAAATCAAGCTATTTGAGCCTTAAAGTACTTTATTATATACGTATTAATATACATTTAATGCATGAAAATTCATGCATGTAAATACACAAATAAATTAAGAGATTAACTCACCTAATTGCAAAATACCCATTAGTAAAGAGACGCAGCCTGATATAAAGGTTAATAGAATGGCAAAATCTGGTCCTAAATGTGATTTCTCTAGAGTTTCTCGTGTCATAATGGATGCAATAGCAGTAGGTCCGACCGGAACATCTTTGCATGATCCAAAAATTGTATATACAAAGCAGGCCATGAATGATGAATAAAGACCATACTGCAATAAATATTTAAATTCTTTATCATTATGTACATAAGAATAATTTTAAATGTTTATAAATTCATTAATCTTTAATAATGTTTAAAAAATTATAATATAAATCTATTTCAACTTTCTCTACAAAGTACTGTTATCTTGATCAGTTTATAGTTTGATCAGTGATCTTTATGACAGAGTTCAAGTTCCTAGAAATGGTGTAAATGTTTAAAAAATTCCGGATCTATGCACTGAGTAAAACTTTATCATAAAAACCAATTATCACGTGCTTACTTTTATACGCGCGTGGTTATAAAAGGTTTACAAGTTACATCGTGGTTGAAATCTGTGACTGAAATAACCAACCAAGAACTGACATGTGAGAATGTGGATCATTTTATTTCTATTTTATTACTATAATTTTATCAGATAAGCCTGGCACGGTCACATGCTATAACATAATTAGAGAATAACTACCTAAAGAGGATGCAAGTATCTTTGAATATTTCAAAGAAAACAGACATAGTACAGAAGTTACATAGTCGGTTCATTAATATTCTTAGAAGATATTTAATAATGATAGAGCATGGGAAAATTAATTTTTGGTTATCGCCAAAAAACTGCTGCTTATTGGTGAAAACGGATAACTATCATGAAGGAAAAATAAATACTTTTCTTTTTGTATTAAAATTGTGGGAAGAAGAGATTTGCTCAAGATGATCTAAATCCGATGTTTGATCTAGGAAAAGAAAGTATGATGATTGCCGAGCACTTCAAAGGTGCGGAATGTACTGTCGTGCATTCACAAAAGACAACGTAGATTCAAGGAGAAAGTCAAATTTGGTATCCACGGTCGATTAGACCACGGCAAAATCTGAATCAGAAAAACCGCGTACTTGGCATAGATCAAGTAGAGGAAGATACCTAGTCAGTTTGTATTTTCTATTTTAGTGTGATAAATTAATTATCATCACACTCATACTGGAAGATCCCTAATATAATATTCCATACGTAATATAATCATTAGATATATACCGTTTTATCCTTCGACGTGATCGGGATAAGGAATGAAGAAGGGAAAGGAGAAGAATAGAGGCTACCTGCGAGAAGGAGAGATCTAACACCTGTCCACATGACGGCGAAGAGGATAGTGACAGTCGAGAAGCTCGCCAGATAGCCAGAATTGTGTCCACTGGCGCAGTGGATGCCAGTTGCACCGAGTGCAGCCCAACTCATGGGAGACGCTATCCCGACGTGACATCGGCGTGTGATCACATCTCGATTACCATCCAGACTACAAGGTCGGCGAACATAAACCATCATCACGGTCCAGGGTCAACGTAGAGGCGAAGCTGCCTCACCATCCGTCTACGGACCTCCACTACCGCTCCCACCACGGCGTGCGCGGCCAGCGCCTGCTATTGACGTACACTGAGGTCCTCCCAGCATCGCTCTGTACATAAGCGAAGAGCGGTTCGACTATCACCTCGGCCAAGGAAAAACGGACAGGTGAGTAAGCGAGTGAGTGAGCCGAATCCCCATATCCAGCGGTACTGCGAGCCGACCATAACCCACACGGTGCCAAACACCATACACGCGCCAAAAGGCTCGATGGGCCGTCTGGGGAGCGTACTCACGCAGGCCGTCAAGGTCTCCGCCATCATAAGGCTGCCGATGTTTTTCGGAAACCCGCTTGAGTGGGTGCGAATCCACATCTTGTTCCAAACATCGGCCGTGCTAGGGGCATACTCCGATAGCGAGAACGTGTCGCGATTTTCTAACATTGGTGGGCGAGGCCCGACGCCTTGTGGGAATGCTATTCACGACGAGTCAGGACCCCAGCGACATCATGAAAACTTTGGACCTCTACCACGGGAATAAGCGTCTTATAGGTCGGCGCGTTCTCCACGACCTCAAGTATCTACCAAATCTGCGTTCAGGGGCGATCTTATTGTCTTCGTTACAAAACTGAGCCAAGCAGTAATGGCTTTTCGCGATGCTAACAGCGAGGTACAGTTGGAGAGCGCTGATCTAGTCCAGAGCTTGGGGGACAAAATCCCTATATCGAGCTCGAGCGGCTTTCGTTTTTCTGTCGCGTGAGGCAACGGTGCGCGATGCGTCGGAGTTGCGCGACGCCGCGAATCGAGGTAACGAATGCGATAGCTCTCAGCGATGATCACGGTAAGCGAGCGCATGACGATGTGTCACCCGTCAAAAGTGCGCTTTGCCATAACGCATCGCATAGGCTGGAACAATGCCGGAACTCAGGAAATACGAAGAGGCACGATGGAGGATCATTCGCGATCCCCAGTTGTGTTTCCAGTGCTTGCTGTGGGGCATATGCACGCGCACTGCAACCGCGCGAGGCACTACCTGCTGCTGCCGGTACCACCGTATACGGCACTTTAAATAAATATGACGACCATCGCCGAGCCGGCCTTCTGACTAGGCCGAACCATCGGGCGACTAAAGATCATGCCGACAACGCTATGGGGGAAAGTAGAGGAATACCGGACGCTCGCGATGATAGACGGCGTCTCAACCGTCACTATCGTGGACGCATCGGTTGCAGCATGGATAAGCGGATCTGGCCGCCGAATAAATATTAATGTAAGAAGGTACTGCGACACTGAGGGCATTAAGACAAACTGCCAGGTCATCAGCTTTTGCATACGGTGCGCAGCGGGCGTGCACGTGATTAGGGGCGTATTGGCTACGCGTGATCTCAGCCTTCCGCCCCAATCACTGACCCGGAAAATTGCGGAACGCGTTAGGTAAGAGCACGGCACCATCGTCCACTCGTACCCAGACGCAAGGTGACACTTGTCTCTGTCGCACCGAATGGGCAAGATAAACTGTGCGATGGCTCTCTCGGAGTGGCGATAGGTACTATCCAAGTAGAACTCCGTGGATTTGGAGGCGACCAGGGAGGATTGCGCGGAACTTCTAGATGGAAATGGTTGGTTTGCCGGGTCTGCTTTGCTTCGATTGCCCGAGACGGCATGGGCCTCTCGTCCTCAGCGCGAATAATCAGACACTTATAAGTGACGGCTCGGGTTCGGAGAACGCGTTATACGTGATGAGTACCGAGGACGGATACGCGCCAGCTACGATACTGTTTTGAAGTTGGCCGGTCATGCTCGTGGTTGCGTGCAGACTTCGGAGGCCATTCGATAGGTTCCGGCTGCGCCCGCGGGAAATCGACATTTATAGGTCACGAAGGTCGAGGGGTACTGGTGGCGCATCACCTAACACGAGTGCTTTGAACCAGAGCCACAGTCTCGCAGAGATGCACAGCCGAATTTCAAGGTTCCGCCCCTACCTCGACGATGAGAGGATACTACGAGGTAGAGGCCGCACGTCGAACTTAGAGACCGCGGTCGAGAATCGACCCGTCATCCTCGACGGTAAGCATCCGGACGTGCACAGGATATTTGCACACTATCGCGTAAAATATCAGTACGCCGGCCACAATACATTCCTCAACGAGATGCAGTAAAAGTACCCAGTCCTGGGGTTGACGTTCGCACACTGAGGCGTGGTGAGGGACTGCCTCAGCTGTAAGCTGCACCGAGGATGGCCCCAGAATCCACAGATGGCGGACTTGTCGACGGGCCGATTTGCTTACAGGCAGAGACTGTTTACGGCAGGCTCGACAACTTCGACTACTTCGGACTGATTTATATTAAGTCGGGAGACGCCGAGAGAAACGTTGAACGACACTGTTTGCATGCTTGATAACGCGCGCGATCTGTTTGAAGGTCGCGCATAGCCTTAATGCAATGAGCGTGATTATGGCCCTATCCGCGGTACTGCGCACCGACACATTGACGGACAAGTTGCTGAACACGGCGCTGGCCGAGGCTAAGCATTCTGTAAATTTGCGCTTTTTGATATTCATCACTCTCAACCCGCATGACGGCGAAGCGCTGACTCCGAACCACTTCTTGATCAGAGCGTACTCGGGGCCAATCTGACTTGGTACGTACAAGACGCGTGTATTTCGTCCGAGATAACAATGGCAAGCGGCTCAGGCTTGCGGATTCCTTTTAGAAGCGATAGCTTCGCGACTACCCACCGACACTTTCAAAATGCCTTAAGTGGACTCAGAGAGAAAGACCCCTAGCCGTAGGAGGCATCGTTCTCATAGTCGACGCGCAAGCATCCTGGAACACATGGCGGAAGGGTACTCTCGCGCGGGGGGAGGATTTACATATTTAAAATGAGTTAATACATTTGTTCAGATTATTTTAAAAAAGAATATTATTTTGAAGAATATATCAAATATTAAATTGTTAAAGCATTTTGTCTTACCTGAAGAGGTAATGCTGCAACATTCGCATAAGCGATAGCCTGTGGTATTACTGTGAGACCGACAGTGAGACCTGCAACCATATCGCTCACTATGTAGCCTTTGCGATATTTTGGCAACCAATGCAGTATCGGTATTCTTTTGTACAGTAATTTTTTTCTCCATATTTTTCGAATACGCCTATCAAGCCAACTGCCACATGCTGTACAAATAGATTGGTCCGACGAATTGACGGAAACTAGAAAATTGATTCGTCATAAAACCATAATTTTTCTCTAAATGATATATTTGCAAATAAGGAATTACTTGTATAATTATGCTCATATTATATACTTATATTTTAAGCTTATAAATTATTTGTTCTTGTGGCATTAAAATAATAAGTTACAATTCATTTATTTGAAGGTGATGTGAATTTGACTGTTTATGGCTAGACTTTCAGCAGTAAAAACAAATGCTAATTTATTAATACTGTATGTTACAGTTTGATTTAAGTTATTGTATTGGGTTGAACAAGCGGACGGTGGCCTACAGTACTGTTTGCTTAGAAACGAAAGTGTTTAGGGGGGGGGGGGGGGAGAAATAGTTGTGAATAGCAATTGATCACTGTTTGTTACATCTTTTAATCCTAGAATTAAAGCAATCTCATCAGAAGATGTGCGCAGGTCACAAATTTCTTTTCCCGAAAGACTTGGGACAAGCTTTGGGTTGTTGCTGGACCACTTGTTAAGTTGTCTTTCGTCAAAGAAGGACTATTATAGTTAGGTACACAAGACATACCTCACGTGACCGTCCGAGCAATATTGTCTTGAACGGACATTTCGGGTGACGTAGGCGCCTTAGGAAGTAATGTAAAGTTTCCTTT
Source organism: Sycophaga agraensis (assembly GCA_018906755.1). NCBI lineage: Eukaryota > Metazoa > Arthropoda > Insecta > Hymenoptera > Pteromalidae > Sycophaga > Sycophaga agraensis. Next base: position 211,746 of record JACCIE010000140.1, on the reverse strand, counting down.
GCTTTTCCGAGCGAATGAGATATGGTGCAGCGATGTACCGCGAACCGGATAAAACTTAGGGTCTCGCGGAAGACTGACATACATCAAAGCGATCTTCAACATTTCAAGCGTACGTATTAGTGAAATATACATTACAATATTTTTCTTTTGCTGCAAGTTATGCACTATTGGACTACAACAATATACACGCACATAACTACACGAAGAAAGTCGACAAATACAGACCCTGGAACTATAGTCTACAAGTATGTAGATGCCAGTCCGAGACGAAGCTCTTAAAAGTATAGTACATAGAGCATTATATTATATTTAATTGTATTTACCATATTAATATACCATCTAAATATTACAAATAAAGTTTTATGTTTAGGGTACTTTATTGCTAAATTGTTTTGCTTGATCATACTAGTGCGCCGTTGATAAAATTATTAGTTAATCTTATTTTATCCTGCTTCTTTTTCTAACATGTATCCACTAAAATTCTCAATGGATGTTCCCAAAAACTAGTAAGTGTTTGAGAGAGTGAAATTAACATCACCGTGTAAAACGTCGTAACGTATAATGAATCAGCTTTGGAGTTCTCGGTTTCGGTAGCATGATAAAGGATCCATCCTAATGATGTGTATTAAGCGAGCGGTAAATTAAGTAACCCTTCTGAAGAATGAGTTCGTATAAATCAGCTCGGAGAATAAAGTCGACTTTTATTGGCGTGAGAAGATCGTGTTCCGTTAATTGTACTGAACATGAATGTAGATATACTGCTTATCTACTATTGATTTGAGTAGAATTTGAATTTTACCTTTGAAGTGGGAAGTGGTTTTCCATTGATGATGTTTGGGAGTCTGGGTCAATTAATGCTCGAACGAAGATAATGCGTCCATATTGAGCAGCCACGACGACCTTAGCAATAGCGAGGAAGACAGATTTTTTGGCAGCAGCTAAATGCGCATTGAACACCGCGTTTGAACCGGATTTGTTCTGAATCAATCAGATCACGTCTTAAGGTTCACTTAATGAAGCTGAATTTTCAAGATGCCTCAAATCAACATAACTTTTCAAAGGAACTTTGCATAATGCTATTATTTGCATTCTAGATATTGATTAGGTGATTTACCTAATTTGTCTTTTTACACAATGAGAAGCGTTCTTCCGGAATCATGGAATTAAAACGATTGCATGTGTAAATAACCTGTTTTCCATGACAAGTTTAGAATTTGAAAGGGGGTTTACCAAGTTAAAAATTAGTACAAAGCAATGATGCAATTTTTCCAAAACTTTTCTAAACTTTTCAAGCATCAGCGGCACGGCGGGTCGACGGGAACACACAGACCGAATATCGCGAAAACTATTTTATCTAGCCAGCAATTTCGAGTTATCATTAAGAGGGTAAATTTCAATGCTGTCTATGGAAAATTATGTATATAAATAAATAATTCAAGGTGTTTTCAGTAAAATTTTTACTCATTTTATTTATTTTATCGGATTTTAATAAAGCTTAAACTCCAAAAAATTCACCTTTTTATTCCTTCAATACTTAATTATTTTTTAATTTATAACTAAACTTTTTTAGCGCTTGGTTTCACGTAATTGATAAGAAATTTCAAGTTGCAATTTTTAGCGGAGACTTCAAGGACATTATACGATTAAAATCTATATCTGGGCGAGAAAAACTATGGTTTTACTTTTAGATTTAATTATACACAATATAATTAGATATAATTTCCCACAGATTTAAAGAAAAATACATTTTAAACTATAGTTAAAATTCGAGTTTTAATAGTTGAAAGATAATATCACTATGGTGGCTGTGTATTTTGGTTCATTTTGCGGAAATCGATTTAAAGACACGTTTCTTTTTAACTTTTTTTAAAAGAGACTTATTTGAAAAACTTTATTATAATTCCCGTTTATCAAACTTTTGATCGAGTGAGCTTAAACGATTCTCGGGATCGCAATGAGTTCGGTCTACTTATAGAACCTGTCTTGTACCGTTCTTGTGAATACAATGAACGAGTCAATGATTGCAACTCTTAATAGTGTAGTCGAGTGTTTCTAGTGCGCGAATCGTAACTACCACGACATCGAGGAGATCAACCAAATCTTGCACGTTGTACGATCAAACTAGGTTTAAATTGACCAATTTATCTAAGTGACTCTCTAGCCGACGGCAAGATTGTCATAACGTTTCTCAAGCAGACCCATCATGGCTTCGAAACTCTCTCCGACCACCTCGAGGTTTTGAAACTGGGCAACTGCTTTGACTTTCAATGAACCCAGTAAATACTGCACTTTAATATATAATAAAATAGAATATAATAGCAGATCAAAGGCAATACGGCACTAAAGCAGTTGAAGCGTTCTAATAAGAATGATATGAAAAAAATCGACAAAGAGTTGCAAGAAGAGCGCACATACAATTAATATAATTCTTTACAATTATATATTTTTGTATGTTAATTATATATTATTTTAATAAATTAAAATAAAAAAAGGAACTATGTGGAAATGGCAATTCGAGCACCACGAGGTTAGGATTCTAGTATACCAAGTATACCAGCATAAAGTGAGTGCTAATTGACAAATGTTTCGATAGGAAATATTTATTTTGTATGAGCCTTACTTCTTTTATTTGGTTGCTATGGCGACTGCGAAGCCTATTTAGTTTACATCAAATCAAGTCATTGAAAAAACAACATCATATTTTTTCATCGTGTTAAAAATGTCGAGTTTGGCACCAAAAAGTGATGATTTGCGTAAAGCATTAGTTTTTTGGTTTCATTTGAAGAAAAGTCAAATGCTTGTTGAGGCATATGGTTATCATGCTCTAACAGAAGCAACATATAAAAAATGGTTCCAACGATTTAGAAATACTTATTTTAATGTGAGGAATGAAGAACGTAGAAGACCACCAAAAAAGTTTGAAGACGCCGAACTGTAAACGATATTAGACAAAGATAACACTGAATCAAAAACAAATGAGAGAAATATTAAATATTGCACAACAAACAAGTTCTCACCATTTAAAAACTAAGGGAGAGATCCCTTAGAGTGTGAATAATGGGTGTTACATGAAGTGAATGAAAGGCAGATGGAAAACCAAAAAAACAATTGTAAAACTTTACTTCAAAAACCCGAAAGAAAATCAACATTGCATCGAATTGTTACTGGTGACAAAAAATGGATCTATTTCAAGAATCCTAAATGGAAAAAATTATGGGTTAGTCCTGGACAACCTTCAACATCGATTGCAAAGCCAGATCAATTCGAGAAGAAGATAATGCTGTGTGTTTGGTGGGACCAAAGTAGTGTGGTGTATTACGAGCTGATAAAATCTGGTTAAACAGTTAATGCTGATCGCCACCGATAACAAATGATTAATTTGAATCATCCATTGATCGAAAAACGTTTAAAATGAATCAAAAGACACGGCAAGATAATTTTGCTCTATGACAATCCACCTGCACAAAAAGAAAATCGATTCAGGATACAATATAGGTATTTGACCAGAAACTGCTACTCTACCCGTCGTATTTACTATACTTGGCTCTTTCCGACTATCATTGGTTTGCATTGGCTGAGTAGCAGATTGATTCCTACAAGTCGAAAATTTGGTGTTTGATTGGTTTGCTCCAGACAAAGACAAACAATTTAATTGGCGTGGTAGCCAAAAATTGCAAGAAAATTGGTCCAAATGTGGGGAAAACAATTGCCAATACTCCGAAGAAAATGTTTTTCATTAACCCATTAAAATTTATGTTTTATTTTCATAAAAAAATGCTTACTTCCTACCGGCACATCTGGTATACTGATGAGAACTTCAAGTCCCCTGTTCTGTTTAACTGCATCCACACAACTCCGTGGCAAGATTTGAAGAGGTTCTTCAGAGGGTCTTCCTGGTTCCAGTCAAGTCGTCAGGGTAAGGCTTCCCAAAAACTACTGAATGTAATTCGATAGTTTCGGTAGGAACGGTAGTGTGAGAAGGGAATCATTCTTATTATAGGGAATAAAATTAATAGTGAAATATACTTATGTATTGGCGATTTGTAATATTGGGAAAAGAAGTGATCCAGGAATCGCATGAAGCAAAAACTACATACTCTGCTCAATTTCAACAAAAATTTATATGGGAATATAACTTTATTTAACAGTCTGTTCTCAAACGTTTCATTCAAAAATGTTGGTTTAAAAATAGCAAAAAGAAAAATCGAGCAGAGTATGTAGTGATTTTTGTGAAGCACAAAACTTTAACCGTAAACTTCAAACTTCAGATAGTACAATAAATTATTATGATTCTAGTCATGTATACTCTTAATACTTTTGTTTGATTCTTAGATATTAGGAACTACTTAGATTTGTTGTTTTAAAAACATTATCTGTGATTCATGTCATGTATTATTTGTAAGCAAATTAAACTAAAGTACTGAACTATATTTTTCGCCTAACATATAAATAAATAGCTCTCTATCTCTTTTGACTTTGGTTCCTTATCTATCTCTTAGCTTCAATAATTACTTTGTTGGATAAAGAACGAACTCGTGATTTGTTGATACTACTGTCGGTACTTCTTCCTTGTAGTGTTGCTGACTGTGTTTCTATCTTCCATTATCAGTATTCGTTTATAATATTTTTTATATTTTACTAACAGAGAAAAAATGTACTTTATTTTTTAGGACTCTTTCACATTGCACAATTCGGGACAATTAATATACACCTGACACGACTTTGTTGTATCATGAAAATAGTTTAATTTCCGGTAGTTACTGTACAAACCAATTAAGAAAATTTTGAATATTAACGTGTGTATTAGCCTGGAAACAATTTGGTTTCACTGATACGTTTAAAGCTAAAAATACTTTACTTTAAAAACTGGATCAATTCTGTGATTATCAGTAAATACCTTAAAATATTTATTTTCTGAATTTTTATTTGTTTATTTTAAAGACAACTATTTCACATTTATGGTAATTCTCTGTTTTTAAATGATTCAATTTCAGACATTTTGTTTTCATATACACAAACAGTATAAGGGTCTAATTGAACTAACAATTGCACGTTCAAAAGAACGCAAGTTATATATTTAGTTTCATTAATAAAAAATCGTAGAATACATCCTTCATAAAACAAAAGATTTTAAATAACTAAATAGATTTATTTGTATATAATATATACACATGCATAATAAAATATAACAATAAATAATGAGGATAAGGAAAAACATAGGCGTCTGAATAAAAAAAGCTTAAGAACAATAAACGTAGAGAAAAATATAAAATAAATCCAAATAAGAGTGATCAGCGTAATAATTATCTTAAGAACTCGTAAGTTAAAATAATGTCTAATTCCTGAAAAAATTATACAGACCTAAATCTTACCGGCCGCAAGGATAGAAACATTATTCCTGAGAAGGCATCGAAGGGAAAAATGCAATGCTTCTCTCATTTAGAATTTCATGCAAGAATTTTTTATAGGTATCTATGATGCTCTGCAATAGTAAGGGAGAACTACTGCTATCTCGAACTCTGGCTAAAACGGAGAAGTGCGATCTTTATTTGCTAATGACCTATGGATACTTATAATATGATGAATCTAACAATTCCAGGCTTTGTTTACAATCAATCTCAATAATTTTTGGATATATTGTAAACTACGAATCCTCTGTTAAAATTATTGTTATATAACAGATCTGCATATTCTAAACGATGTTGAAACAGTGGGCGTTAAAATACAAAAACCGTCAGGCCGCGAGCGCATTGTATTAATTATGTTAATTGTGAGCCGCAGCGATCAACAATCATTTCAATATTACACCTGGATCTGATTGTACAACGTTACAAAAATGCCTCCTACCATTCTATATTTATTAATAAATAATTTTCTTTTGTCATCATAACAGTAAAAGTGAGTACCATAAATTAGTGCAACAAAAGCGAAAATTCTTCATTATTGAAAATTTAATTCTAAATCATTAAAATTTGAATGAATTTTCATTTATCCGACTATCAATATAGTATCTTTATATTTACAAAAACGATTAAGAGAAAATTCGAACCTAACATTAATGAAATTTCGATTTATTATTATTTAAACATAAGTACATTGAACAGAAAGGTACTTTCGTAGGAAATTAACTATTGATTATAGCTTTGCTACTAACTTATGCCCAGATTTCTTTAACATAATATAAGGTGCGCAACTTTGCTTCCGACGATTTTTTTCCATATTCGAGGATTTATTTTTAGAAAGTGATTATCTGTTTATGATTCAAAGTACTGTCCATCAGTAGTACTACATTTTGCTATCTTTTCAGCAGTTATCGGATTAGGCAGAGAAAAATTATCACTCTATAGCAATTTAAATACTCAAAATTATGAAGTCATACTTTGAGATCAAATAGCTTCTGCAATTAGAGAAATAACTGGAGACAACTTTAAAGATACGTGGTTTCACGAAGACGGTGCTGCAGCTCTCTATATGCACACGACATTCACAATTACTTATATCTGGTATTCGTTAATCGACGAATAAAACGAAGGGGCGTAATCGAATGGCCAACTAACAAACCAAGAAATTTAGATGACTTATGGCAAAGGATCATAAATGAATCAGCTCTTATTAATATTGAAATGATTCAAAATGCAATTAGTGCTTTTTATTATAGAATTAGAATTAGCTTACTATTAAGAAGTGAATGAAGAACCATTCGAGCAATAAAAATAAGATGTTATATTGTTTAGAAAAATCAAGAGGACTCATATAAATCAAGCACCCCCAAGAGAACAGATTTCACTACGACCACGTTGTTGTTCCTAGGTAAGGTTCCTGGGTAATGTAAAAAAATTTGATGTTGACATGACCCTTAAAGACGTTATCAATCTCAACATTGGATTTATTGTGTAAAGTTACTAAAGAAACGATCTGCTACAAAATAATGAAAACCTTACAAAACTTCAGAATTGTACCAGCCAAATACAATTGGATTCTTCGTTGAATTTTACTACAGTATTTATAAAAAAATTGTAAACTGGAAATTTTTTTGAGTATATCTTTACTTTTTGGAAACACTTTATATGTACTCCGAAATTTTTAATCGTGTTAATAATCTAAAATATAATAGTAAAAAATAAAACTAGCTGTGATACAAGTAACTCAATACTAATCTTTTATTCTGCCTTAACAATACAATCGGATGAATAGTACGAGAATAAGACAGAGAAAGTCAAACAGAATGACCTTACATGGTTTAACCAAAGCATTCTCTCTCTCTCTTTCTCTCTCGCACTAAGCGGCCATTACGAGCCTGTAGGTTTCATGTGCGAAAGAGCGAACGAATTGAAAAAAGTGTGAAAAGCGGATTTTAATTTTATGTACATTCGGTTCCAGTGTGCATTTTTATACCTCTCGCTTCAAGTATGTTTGTCGATATTTATATGAGAATGATTTAAAGTTTTAACTCCAAACCGTTCTCAACATCATTTCAGCATAATTTTTAACTTATGCCCAGTTACCGTCGTCTCCTAGCTGTGATATATGGGCATAATATGCTATATAATCTAACCACAGAACATAAAATTTAACATATTATACGCATACGCCTTAATTTCCTACCAGGGTAGAAAAGACGGTGGAATACTTATAAGAACTTTATATTTTCTTTTGAAAAATAAACCCTAATTATAATATAATAAATTATGTACTTACTCAAGTTGATTGATTGAGGTATATGGAGTTTATCATGATTATGTTCAGGATTGTTTAGTCTTCCTTTGAGATCATTTGAAGTGCTAGCGAGAGTCTTTTTATTAATACCCTTGAAACGAGCTAAATCATCGATAGATGATCTGCTGTAACTTGTCAGAGTAACATCTCTCTGTGCCTCAAAGTCAAAATCGTTTTTGATTTCGTATCGGAACATTGTTAAATAAAGAGCAGCCGTTATGAAAGGATTTCAAATTATCCTATATTATAAAAGGTTGTAATATATGATAATCTTCTTCAAAATGGTCTGATTTTGTTTTATATTGATCCATTAGTATTGAGTCATCCGTTTATAAATGAGAAACAAAACAGATTCATGAAGGCTTCTTATTTTAGGTATATTTCAAAATATTGTCGAAAATAGAGCTAGGAGAAAGAAACGAAAATAGTTTATGTTGTTTAAATAGGCATATATGCTGTTTCAATACTGTCAGTTTCCGGTAAGTTATATTCTTTGCATTGGTATAAGTACATTTTGAGTTGATATTTAAATCTGAAAAAGATAAATATAAGAAAATTTAAATAAAACTGTATGTATATTTACTTTATTTGTGTATGTATATATGCGCTACAACAGGCGCTGGGCCGATCAAAGCCAACGTGGCCCGAGCTAGCAGGCTCGGCGGTTAAACAAAGGGAAGGGGACGGGAGCGCTCGAAGGCCGCGAATCACTAGGGCGCGACATGTTTTTGAAAGAGTACGTCTGCTGCGGAGCCACGTCACTCGGTTTTCTGGTGCCCCGAAGTCAGAAAGAGACAGCACGGTGTAGTTCAGAGTGATTTGGTATATAAGTGGAGAACGGGAAGGCGCCGACCACTAACGTGCAGACTTGCGCCACAGAAGGCTTGGAGGTACGGAGGAGCAGCAGATCTGTGGAGCAGGAAGATCGGTGCTGCCCGCGCATAGGCAATGTATCCCGCGCTTTTACAGCATACTCCGCGCATTCATAGCGCCTGCCCTTCGCCTCTTGTTGTCACTAGTACAGGGCCCGCGACCTGTATGGTACCCCCCAGAAAAATCGTAGCAGACAAGAAGAGAAAGTAGAGGCCAGGAGGTAGGTGCTACGAATTATAAAATAAAGGAGGTGGTGCAGTGACCACCCATTCTATTCTAAACGACGAGAAACACTTGTCCGGCGATGGAACCCCAGTAGAGTACGAGCCATGTCAACGGGTGCTAGCAATGCCTGTTCGATGGAGAAGAGATAGTGTAGTCCCTCTCTCTCACTCGTAACCCGACTCACGGGGTCCTTGCCCAGTAGATAATATCTGCTGCGGTCCTCTTCACCGCCACGCGCGATCCAAAATACGTTATTGAAGCGTTGATTTATTGACAGCGAATGAATTGTACTGCGAACTCAACGCACAGATCAAATTGTATTTAATATATCAAATAAAATCAAGCCACGTATGGCTTTTATTCATTTGATGTGTCTGGTTTTTATGTGCGCAAGTACCTTTTTCTCTTCATTCTTTCCAAAATAAGTCGAATCGCGATCATGGAATTCCGCCACTTCCGCGGGAATGCAGCAGCTCTTCACCTGAGCGCCAGTCAGATATCGGGCTACGAAGGGTGCATGGTCGCAGGACAAGTCAAGAGCACACTGTCTCATTGTACGTAGAAACGAATGGCTTCATTGCTGCCCGAATTGTATACGGCCGAGTCGGTGCAATCGCGCCTCGGATTTAGGACTCAACGATACACGCCGCGATCGAGCGAGTGTAGTAAAACACACTACTGTTTTCCAGCTCATTATTTAATTTTAAGTGTTTTCAAACGAGAAGGAGAAGGGACGAATATAATTGTTTTTTAAATAGAAAAAATACTTCTTAGTCTAGCGCATCCAGAACGACATAGCACAACACGATTTTTCGTGCACTGACTCCACTTGTCTTACAATCCCTAGAGGGGGCGGGGGAGGCGTCGCAATTTGCTGGGCAGCGTAACTTTTATAAGCTCTTCCTACAAATAGAGAGCCTGAGGGCCAGCGCAATAAGCGTGCGGTGCATAAGGAGCTACTGCCGACTATGCAGTACCGATCTTCCACCAAATGGACGTGCAAGCAGAAAGCGTGTCCCCACAAGTCAGATTGGCGGTGGTACGTTGGCAAACGACACGCACCTACTCCTTCGCCTACGACAGGTAGGTGTGCTGCTGGAAAGGCAGCCGCCCAAGCATCCCCAATCGAGTTAAAGGATGAGGGCGAAGAGTCTTATTGAATTGCACCCGTGTCCATCGTCAAGGTGTTGTTGATGCAACGGCTATCGGATACGTTAGAAAAGTTGTCAGTCCAGATGCTTGTGATGCGACGTTAGTCGATATATTTGCTAGACCAAGGTATTAAGACGAGACTGCTTGAGGCGCAGCAGTAGTATCGAGCATTAGTTTTGATGCCGAGCGCATCCTATAACAAAACGGTCTTACTATTAATAGGTTTGGATCTAGATCAGCGCAATACATACTCACTTATGTATGATGAGTCTAGAGATCCGGTAGAGAGGCAGAGAGCCAGTAGCTCACCAACACTCGCACACCGCACTAGTGCATGGTTCACCCAATAACAATTTGGTGCGCGAGCCTAGCCAGAGGTAGCATACATGCCCCAATTGTATAGTAAATACGAGGCGGGGTCCAGTCGCAGAACTCGTCACGATACAGAATCGAGACGCTAAGCAACAGCGAGCCTGACGACACGACCCTAGATCTAGTTAATGTGAGTCGGAAACGTACATTACCGGAAACATGGACAGATAAAACCAGGTAGGGAGACACATTCGCTCCAAAGATTCCCAGAGACATATAGAGGGCGCTGTGCAGCGAATTTCACAATAGCGCTGAATAATGGAGAGACAAAGCTGAGGTTCCGGCGACATCTTTTACGAAGTTATGTAACGCGACTGTACTGGAATACACCGGTGAACGGATATTGGGGGCTAAAAACCAGTTAAGCGACACAGAAATTGCACAATGGTTTAAAGTGAGTGCTAGAGCTTGCCAGTCGGACAATGAACGTCGCTAAAAGGAACTATAGTTTTACTGAAAGAGAATGCTTGGCGGTGCACTATGCAATCAGCAAGTTCAGGCTGTATCTAGAATAGTATCCGTACAAGGTGATAACAGACCATAGCTGTTTGAAATGGCTGCATAATATGCGCAATCCAAACAGGAAAATTTATCAGTACATCTTACCCTCTCTCACATGCCGACATGTCGCACTCGAAAGGTAACAGGCTTATAAAAAAATATGTAATAATTATAATAATATATAAAAAATAATATGCGTACAATTTATTCGTTCAACTATATTTTCTAATGTGTTTAATTTAATGAGAAAAATTTGCGACTGTTTCATAAAAATAAATTTCTTGTTATGGTTCAAGACTCAAATATGGAATTAATTCAAACTTTATTTAAAAAATATAAATGAGTATTAAAATAGTATAAAAGTTGTTATTCACTAATATAAATATTAGATTTTTTAAATATCCAAATACAATTTTTTGTTGTATATTTAACGTCGTCTTATTTATGAAAAAGTTGGTGAGAATATTTAATGTCATATTTGTATTAATTAGAAAGGCTGGTAAATAAATACGATACTACCGGACTCGCGTACGAAACTCCGAATGAGCCATCGTAGGGCTCAACTTACCACTTTTTCATGATTCACTCCATTTACTACTAATATTATTGATACAACTAATTATTAATAAATAATAATAGGAAATATTGAAAATGAAAAAGTATTGGTTTTTATTATAAGAAAATTGTAGTAGTAATTATTAATTTTCTAAAAGATTTTTTTCTATTAAAAACTTCATACATTTATTGATATATATAATGCGCATATCATTGATGTTTGTGCATTTTATATTAATTTTGAAGAATTTCTAAATGTATTTAATTCTTTGTACAAAATATTGTAATTTCTATTACATTTGTAAGGGAATTGCACATTAAATTTAGAATTTTAAAAAAGATGGTTATCTGTATTTTCGACTGTCAACATAAAAATTGTATAAATATTACAGTATATTATGTAATTTACGAATTATTTGCATTTTTTATTCCACACGGCAATTCACTGACATATTAACGGACGTTATGATTTTAGTTTGTAAACTTTGAGTTTTAAAAATAATGATTGAAAAAAAAAATAATTAAAAAAATTGTTTTAATAAAAATTTTGTTAAAAGAAGTTGATTTTTAGTTATTCTTTTAATGTGGATAATATTTTTTAAACTTTATCAGGATTGGCAATCGGAAAGAATGTATTGTAATGAACCCATGCCAAAAGGAAATTTATGAATCAAATAGTTTTTCCAAAATTAAATCATTAAAAGCAGATTTTTTAAAATAGATCCTTATCTACCCAAAAATAAACATTACTATTAGTTAAAAAATATTTGAAAATAGCTTTAATTCTTACTGTTTAAACAAATAGTTGAAATGAAAGTGCTGGTCAGCTAACTTGTGCATAATACGGTGCTTGTGCTAAATAGCTTGTGCTCATGAATAGGTGAAAATTGGAAGAAGCTATAATAGATGAATACGGTGCTTGGCGTAGAATTTTCCATTGGAACGTTACTAAGTAGGTTTTCACTGGTTTTGCAACATGTGTCGTGTAGCAAAATCACTTTGTCGTGTCTCTGCTTGTATAGCGGCCATTTTCGTTTAGAGCTCGACTCAAACATATCAATCGAAGTCGATAACAATGCTCCATGATAGTCTCTTTTGGTTTGAACAGCTCATAATAAATTACACTATATTGATGAATGGCTGGTACGACTTCACGGTTTTCTATGCTTTGTGTTATTGTAGTGTATCGTAAAAAACCTTTTCTTTTCTGTCGTTAAATGAGTAGTTCACATGCGACAAGATACCATTCGACATCTCTCGGCTTCAATTCATACAGCACTCAAAGTCCTTGCTTCTGAATGATTCCTAACGCTTTTAAAAGTTTTGAGACAGTTAACTCATTTGCTAATATTTTTTTAAGTTCTGCTAGTGTTTGTCGCAATTCATTGTCTTTAAATTTATTTGGTGCGTCAGAACGTGCTTTATCCTCAAGTTCAAAATTATTATAATACTTAACTATTTCTTCTTGATACTTAGAGAACACCAAGGGTTTCTACATGTATTTTAGTTTACTGATTACGAATTTCGAAGGTGTTTTTTGCCCTAACTTATAAAATTAAAAAGTTATTAACAACTTAATTGTTAAAAACGCCGTAGATACAAAAATTTAATCAAAATTAATATTTTTAGTAGATAAATTTATTACCTATTTTACAGAATTAAAAATTGATCATTTACAAGTTGAATTATTGCATATTTAGTAAGGATTAGTTGTAAAATGCAGTTTTTAGTCACACTATTTATCTCATAATCACTTAGTGGTAGATTTCATTGGCTGTGTCTGGGAGGAACATAGGTGATTCAATGTCACCATACATGAAATTATTCATTTTGTAACAAGGAATAGTTATGTACATGGTTTAATATTGGTTTAGAAAAAATAAGTAATCAAATTCGTTAATAAACAAACAAAAAGTATTTTTTCGGATGATTTGTTTTTACATTTAACACCGTAAAACTAATTTTCACAATATTTTATACAAATATTATAATTTCTATCAAAAGATCATTCCTTAATGTTCAAGATGAAAGGCTTTTGGTATACGAATTCGAAGCAGGACTAAAATTATGAGATACATAGTATGACTGAAATTTCATTTTATTAACTCTTACTAAATATGCAATAATTTTACTTGTAATGAACAATTTAAAATTCTGTCACATCCAGCGATTTACCAAATTGGTAATGAATAAATTTATTTAGTACAAATATTAATTTTGTTTAAATTCTTGTCTCTACCACATTTCAAATAATTAAATTATTAATAACTTTTTTATTTTATAAGTTAGGGCAAAACACTTTCGAAATTTGCGAACAGCAGACCAAATACATATAGAAGCCCTTGATGCTCTCCAGGACCTTAATCTGCCACGAAGTCGATCCGACTCCTAGACTAATTCAATTTGTACCACTTTGTTATCTCTTTTTCATTTATGAAATATTAAATTTATTAATTTATTGCTTAATATTTTAATTTTAATTGTATTTCGTTGTTAATCCCTTTTTTATTACCTTTAAGATACTACTACATCCTGGATATGCTGTACTAAAATTAACACTACTTTACGCTGGTACCACAAAGTAAACTGATAACAGTGTAATAAAAATGATTGAAAACGGTAATCATGTTTCTAGTGCAAGCCAATAACTACGAGGTAAGTGCATCTTTCCATGGATAAAGTATTTAATAAGGAATATAAACTTAGTAACTTCATTAAATCATAAATTCTAATAGTTTAATACTTATAGGGACACAGTACCTTATTTTCTTTTTACTATTTTCATTACTTATAATTATATACACAAATGATACCGTATAAGTATTTATTTTTAGGCAATTCAATGTGTATGCACAATTCTATATTTCAATTTTTTAAAAATGACGTAATTTTTATATGTATTAATTCTATTTTTATCCATACGTAAATAATGTAGTAGCAAATTTAATAGAACTTGGTGAAACACTTGACGTTAACATGAAAAGTAATAAAAAAAAGTCATTTTGTAATTAATTATAGTTTTTTCAACGGTTAGTTAACTTTGATGTTTAGAAAAATTGTTTCCGCTTCATAAATGAAACAATAGAACTTCAGAATTATTACTGTTAAGCTATCGGCTAATGGACTTTCAAGGCAATGGCTATAAGTCGAGTCGGTCAAGTGTTTCGGCCGAGTCGAGTGAAGAGGAATCAACAAAATGGTCCATTCAAAATATGAAATTTTTATTCTTTGATACTATTTTATCTCATGATACTTTTAATATTTAAATGTAAATCAATGGTTGAGGACAAACATAAAACTTAATATAAAAACCAAGTAAAAATCTGTAACCTTATTCTTTTTCAGAACTGTCGACTTATTTTAAGTTTTAAAAAGTTGACTTTAAATATAAATACTTAAATAAGAAAAGTATCTTGTGTTTAATATTTGCAACTGCTTGTTCTTAAGTGTAAAAAATTTATGGAAGTAAAGAAAATAAGTTTTAGTATTATGGAAATATTTCTGAATTTATACATTTCACTTACAATAAACCTTATTTGAAAATATTGTTTTAAGATATTATTAGAATTGTGTAATGCATAATGTATAAAATGTAAGTTGTTTTACAGAATTACATTATATTGTCATATAAATTATCGTTATTTTTAAATCTTGTAAAATATATTTGAAAAATTGTATTTAATGATTTGCTTTAACAAGTTATTATATAAAATACGATAGTGCACTTAAGACTATGCTTTTTTGTAAATTACTCAATTTGTCAGTGTGTACGTTGTATCGTATAGTTCGTATCTTCAAATTGTTACGCGTCGAAATAATTGCAAAATAAAAATAACTTTGGCTTTTGCAATAGTTCCTTATATATACATACCGTTAGTTACAATCAGTCATTTTCTGTGGGTACCTTTTATGAGTTTTCAAGTTATTCCATCCGTATTTCTGTAAAAGCTGGAAAGCTCAATTCTTGACCTTAAACGGTCCTTAAGGTATTCAATCTGTATACAACTACTTCCTATCCAGCGAGATCCTGGTCAAGCTAATGCTGTGAGAATAAATTTCACAGAAAAATGCGCGACCAAATGATGATAAAAAGATCCACGGCGTTTTTTATATTTACTGTAGCAGAAACACTGTTTTTGTATATATAAACACGATAATAGACTACGATCGATCAACTTGAAACGCGTGTGGCTTACTGTCGTAGCTCCCGCTCACTTGATTTGTGTTACAGTCTAACGCTTGACTGTAGCTTGATCTGTGGACGATGGGAAACTGCTGCTTCGTTAGAGACTCCAGGAAATCGAGCCAGTGTCTCGATACGAAGCACAGAAGGAATCAACTAAGTTTCCGCAGGAGTTTTTCTTTGATTGCATGCCGGGTTGTATACTAGAGTGTATGCCGCACGGATGTCTGCAAGGGCAGAGAGAGACAAAGAGAAAAATAGAGAGAGAAGCAGAGAGGAAGAACGATATCTTGTTCCACAATTCTATCTATATGTGCAGTACGATTTTTTAATGAACAAACGCTTTTAAACAATAAAGAAGAACATTAGAATAGTCTCTATCTGTAGCCTCCCAGTAAGTTTTATACTTTTTATATTTTATAACTTCCTTCTTTTAGTCCTTTTAAAATACTTCATTATTTTAAATTTATATTTCCATTGGTGTGCAGTTATATCAACAAATACAAGAAAAGACTTCGCATATTTGTTTAATTAATTATTTTTATTTTTATATTTAACAACAATTTATGTCATAAAAGAAAAAAAAATTGATAAGAGACTGAAGTTAGTAAAACCGCTCAAACCATATTCTGGTCTTTCATGGATAAATAAATGTATTTCAGGAGCATTTTGTTTTCAATAAGACAAATCTACAAAAATACGTCTAATTTAAATAATATTTAGTGCATAGTGAACATAATGTTTAGAATTTTTCATTTCAATCGAAAAATTATGTTTGTATTTATAACCAATTATAATATTTACAAATATAGGATTTACAGTTTATAAAATTTTAGGTTTTACAGTTGATTGTTAAATTAATAATTAACAAAAAATTGGTTTTAGATTTCAGACCATCAACATAAATAGAATTAAATGCTGATTTTACCAATTTAAAGCTTACAAGCTCTTTGTTAAAAAGTATTTGTTAGAATTCTTTTTTATAAAATTTTGTTTATTTTTTACAATATTTTTTTACAATTTTCATAACTTCAGTGAAATTTTTTTTACAATACTAATGTTTATGTAATTATTGAATAATTAATGTGTAAAATTTGTGATTTTCAGGTTTTATTTTACTACAGTAAATTATTTAAATTGTAATATACTATTTGTATTTTAGTAAACATA
Source organism: Sycophaga agraensis (assembly GCA_018906755.1). Classification (NCBI taxonomy): domain Eukaryota; kingdom Metazoa; phylum Arthropoda; class Insecta; order Hymenoptera; family Pteromalidae; genus Sycophaga; species Sycophaga agraensis. The sequence goes on along the minus strand of JACCIE010000140.1, from coordinate 194,999 downwards.
AATTTAATATATGTTAGTACATTTGTCTGTACAATTAAGAAAAGCTTCAATGAAAAACGTTTTATGCATTATTACATTACGTTAACTATAGGCTAAATGGCAACATCCTTGTATTTTATCAACGATATAATTTGTAAATTTTTGAATTCAAAATTTTAAAACCACCCTTCCTATCACTTGTTAGGAAAACCCACTTTAACACTGTACTAAGTTTATGAAAATAGTTATATTAAAACTAATACTTTGGTTTACTCAAGATTCCTAGGATTAGTGGACACTATCGTTTTTAATAGAAAATGTGATCATCATTTTATTTATTTGAAATACTTATTAAACTAGTACATTAACAAAATTAATTAAAATATATTAATTATTCGAAAGATCAATCAGATATGCATTACATTAAATAATATTTTTGGTAAAATTAAATAGTTTAAAGGCTTCAAATCATGTGTTCTGTATACAGTTAATCTTGAACTGCATACAGTATACTGTATACTTGAACTCTATTTCCTGTTCCAAAAAGGAGTTTTCAGAGATAATTCTACAGTAATATAATTTTTTATTATACCCTGTGCTATTAGCTGTAGTCAATATTACTATATGATACATATAAATAATTTAATTAGAAGTGCGCTTTGTGTATAGTGCCAGAGATTAATAACAATGACAGAACAAGAAGAAACTACGATAAAATCAGATCATATCGGTTATTAAAAAAACTAAAACATAAAGATAATAAAAATGATTCTAAGGCATGTACAGGCATTGTTATAAATTGTCCAACGAGATACGGCAATATGATTATGAATAAATTTGTACCTATGCATTCATAATTGTACGTGGTCAAACTTGAAAATTCACCTTGAATGATTATTCATGCTCGTGAATGCACTTGATCAATCAATTATTTTATGCACGTTAATTCATTATTTTGCATATTTATATGTGTTCGAAGCACAAATTAATGTTTTAATATTTCTTTCAATAGTCAAGCATTTTGATATTTTGAATCATATTATTTCAAACATTCTACATAAAATTCAAACCACATTGAATATTGGAATTATATAATTTATATATAATTTTCTTCTAACATCTTAATTTAACTCAATACATTGTTCTCTAAAAACTATTTTTAAAAAACATTTAAATAATGTTAACCTTTACAATACACGTTACCATGAAAAGCCCAACCTAACAAATATAGAAAAAAAATTGTTCTTCAATAATAGTATTGAATTCGTGTGAAATTATGACATTACAATGGCTTTGGCTTATTAAAAACTTAGGACAAATTTTATAAGGTTTTACAAAAATACTAGTTATATTGTAACAAAGGCTCTAACTGAGTAACCATTGTGAAACGGCCTTGTCAAAGCTAGAATATGGCATTATGTTAGTGATACTAAAATTTGATCACCCAAAAGAATTTCAGTTAAAAGACGCTAGAAAAATAAAAACATACGTCCATTCTTACAAGGATGAAATTATTTAAAATATTTGTTTTATACAATAAAATTATGAGAGATTATATTTAAGAAATAATTATTTATTCGACTTTATTTTATTGACTTCTATATTTATTATACATTATATATATATATAAAATGCAATTATATGGATCTTGCTCAACAAATGTTATTTTATGACCTTTTATACAATATTATGTATTCATATCTTTAAAATTGAATTCTCGAATTTAATATCTTTGAACAAATAAAATGCTAGTTTATTATTTCATTTCTCCTAATATAATCGTAGTCAGTGAGATCAAATGACATCAGTTGCGAAAGACAAACATGTTTCGAAAGGTATGCATGTTTTATTGCTTTTGCCGTTTAATGCATTCAAAGGAAATCATGCTGTATATATATATTCTGCATTGAACCGGAAGAGATCATTACCCTAATTCAATTGATATTTTTTTATATGTATATCATTTTATTCTATTTATATTTCCATTTCGATAATAATTCAATGTTTGGGTCATACAATGTGTGAAAAAGAAAACGTATTAAAAGATTCAATGGTACTTGTGTTAATCGGAGAGGCTGGGGATAGAATCCAGTTCCACCGAAATTTGAGCCCAACTATCTACCGAGTGAGCTACCGTACAGCTCGACCAAACATTGCTTCGCATAAGGAAAACCTAAAATTTATATGTAAAAATTCCAGGATAAAAGATGTTTGAAATAGTTGGGATGCTGCGTTCATTTCTTGGTAAAATATTCCTCAGCTCTTATATCAGTATTGTTTCTGTTATAACACTTTTCTGTTTCTGCTGTAAATCATCGGTATATGTGAAAGAAATAAGCTCAATAAATTGTAAGCAAATGATTAAACGTATAAAATTCAAAACAAATTTAAGAAAAAAAAAATAAACAAAAAATGTCCAGTTTTTCTAAAACGAATAAATTTAATTATTTTAATAATGCACATCTTATATAGTAGATGTTTAATGTGCTTTTCGGGAATAAATTTACTTTTTATTAATTCTACTTTCTTGTATTCTTTAATTTCAAAATTTTGTCATTTTCATTATGTTTCCTTTTATTTATTTTAGTTAATTAATGGTAATAAAATCAGCGTATTAAATAGAATTCTCTAATTGATAGTCGCAAAATACATTGCATTTATAATAATTATCGTAAAAGAAAAATGTAATAGTGAGATTGCATCTGTCTAGGCGGCATGCTCAGTAGAGTATTGTCGATCTGTATTTCTTGCTGTATGCTTAATATTATGTGTTTACGATTTGTTATTACTACAGTGATATAATCTATTATAAGATCTTTAAATTTATTCTACAGTATTCTTGAAATTAAAATTTTGCAATATTGGATTTTTCAATACTGTGTAATGATTAAAATAATTATAGATATTTTATGATTCCTAAAAAGCATTATGTAAATTTATTTGATGTTGATTCTAAGTTTAATTTTTCCTAAAATAATTTTGTACATTGTAGATGAAAAATAATCCTTGACTCTCCTCATATCTTTTGCTGTGCATGTTATATTATGGACGTTTTTAAATCAAAATCTATTTTTATACAAATGTACTAATTTATTATCATGATGGTGTAATAATCATACTCTTTTATATAAATTATAATAGTTATATTATTATATATCTCGTAATCGAAATAGTACTTAATACTTACATAAATGTAAACGGTCTATCCCTGGTAGGAAAATGAGGCGTTGATGCCCATAATATGTTAAATTTTATGTTCTGTGAGCAGATTATCCCCATATTATACTTCTAGGAAACGATGGTAGTTGGGCATAATATGTTAAAAATTATGTTGCAATTATGCTAAGAATGATTAGGACTTATAACCTCAAATCCTTCTCATACAGATATTGACAGGCTTAATCAAAGCTCACTATACAAGAATGCCCACTCGATCGGTGTGCAAATGAAATTAAAAGTTTCATCTGAAGCTTTATTGTTCGCTCCTTTAAGCTTGATTGCTACAAGCTCAAGGGTCGCTCAGCGAGAGGGAGAGAGACACTGCGCACACACACACGTGCGTCTAACTCCTCATGGTGGCATTATTATGGCGGGATAAGAGGTTAGGATTTACAAGGAATAAATATAAGGAATAAAGCTGGTAGAGCGAGGTAGAGAAGTGGAAAGAGTTCGATGCGCACAGCTATGTGCTGTTCCTCATATCTGTACCTATTTCTCGTATATACATATATGCTACTAGTATTTAAAAATGTAACGGGCAGTGCTCTTAGTATTAAAGCGGTTTTTGATATAAGAATATAATTTTTTCGTTGATTAACTATTAAAATAATATACGATCCTCCAATAACTTAAGGTTATGAATTATCTATAGTGTAAAGCATTTAACATAATATGGGTATATTGTGCTAAGATAGTAGGATATATTATGCTAAAGAAATCTGGGCATAAGTTAGTCACAAGGCTATAATTTATGGTCAATTTCCTACCAGGGATATTTATCATTTCTATTTTTCCGGTCAATTACTGTCTGTGATGTTATTGTTTATGCAAAAACTCCAATGATTTTTGTTGCAAGTTTATTCAATATTTAATTTTCATTTAAAGTATTATTGTTCTTAAATATCTTTCTGACTTCAAATAAAATAATGCTTTATAATAAGGGTTTATAATATTCATGATCCAAAAAAGTACTCAATCTGATTTTTAAAATTTTTGAAACAGTGCTTTTAAAATTTACTATTGTTTCACTAGTATCACGCACAAGGTACTACAAAGTAGTACAAAGTAGCTACAAAATTTCACATGCTCCTTTTTTAATTCGAATAAGCCGGTGTAACATTGAAATACTGAATTATCTTACAATACTGCAGCTCTATGAAAGAAAAGCAAAAAGTAATGTTATTTAATTTTAGTTTTCTTCCTATGAATTATACTTTGCAAGATTGAAATACTTAAAATAAGTAACTAGTTTACTCACTTCATCTCGGACTTCATTAATTAATAACTTTATATTTTCTGAAAAAAGTAACTTATAGAATACGAACTGTATAAATTTAATCATATTTCTTCTGATATTGATGCATGCATTCGATAGCTTTATATCGAATACGAATTATCGATTTTCTCTCAAAAGGTGCTCATTATGAAAGTGTAATACTATTGACATGTATTAGTCTTGAGTTACTAACGTTAAGTTCAAGATAGTTAAGTTTGGCATTTAGTCAATAGCCATGAATTTCGATAATGCTTAATAAATCGCTTCGCTTCTGTTTATTGAATAAATAAATAATAGGATAGTTAATATAAATGTATCTTAAATTTATTGATTTTAACTCGGTTGTTACTTTTGTTTAATCTTTGTCAGATTACTAATTTGATGTCTTTTAATATAATAATAAAAATAATATTTTAATTAACAAAGATAATATAAATGGAATATCAAATTATTCGCTCATGATTAATATTTATTTATTTAATTTTAATTCATAAAATGTAACACATTTTACAATTTTCATATAAAATGTTAAATAAAAATATTAATATTTTAAATAATTCTAATTAATAAAAGATAAATATCATTTTTGTGATTATTTTTATTTTTACTTTATACTATCGTTTTATATATGAAAAAGATTTTCTATATTTGTAATGATTTGTGCATTTTTCAAATGTCTAATATTTAGCTTATTGAATCACTGTGACAGGAAATTTTATTATTCTATTTATAAAAAATATAAATTTAAAAACGATATCATTTTTTCAACAAGTAATTGAAATTCAATGCTTCATTCAATGAGCAAACGTAAGTTTTAAACTTTAAAGCTTAAGAGTGTATTATAAGCGAATTGAGCTAAAGTCTAAATCTCCTTGTCATCAAGCACAGCACTTTTCGCTGAATTGCTAACACGTATGAGCAGCGGTCGATGCATCATAATATCCAGACAATAATATTCTATTAATATAATTTTGAAAAGCATAATAATATAAAAAGATTAGAAAAGTAATCTATATGTAGGAATCTGTTTAGAAAGAAATATTTCAGTTACAGACTTCTAATTAATGTTTTCATGCATGTTGTACTCATTTAAATATAAAATAAATATAAATAAAATATTCAAATGAAAAGTTTATGTATTTACCGTGTATTTGATTTCGTGAATTTTTCGACGAATCTTTGTTAAAAATCGATTAAAACGTAATTTGAAACTTTTGATACTTAACTTTTGCATTTATAACTGTAACCCATATTTATTATTATTGAAATAATATTTAAAAACTTAAAGTTAGTACACAATTGTTATTTTAAAAATTATCAAATATTATTGAGATGTTATTTATTTCATAAGTATATGTGATAAAAAAATGATATGTAAAGGTACTGAATAGATTAGAAAATTACTTTCTAATGTATTTTTTTTAACTGAAAAATGCTTTTCTATTACTATGCATATTCTAGAAATATGCTTATCATACAATTAAAGATAATTTTATACTTAAGTTTTATATTTAATTTTATACAAAATGAGATGAATTAGCCTTCATTGTAACTTTGCTGCTTACATAGAATTTTAGTAGTAATATTGTAGTCGGTGCAACAATATAGTAACATAATCACTAGCGATATCGCTTCGATGCTATAAATCAGCCGGTCGGAACGACCTTGAGTTCTGCCTTATACAATACCGGAATCGGTCGATTTGCAAATCACACGAGGATCTCTGACCGTCTCGTTTCGGTGGTTACAGATAACCGAAGCGAATCGTCTGAAAACAGAAGCATAATACACTCGACCCGCCAACATCATCAGTGAGCGTGATAACGACTTTACAAACCATTCCGATTTGTTTCGATTTAAGACACGGAACATTTGAAGAGATTTATTACCAGTGGAATAGTCTCTTGTTGGAAACTTTTCTTTTATTCTAATATTGATTCAGATGCATAAAGCATTTGCCTGTCTTCGACAATCTCTGTTTTTCTTATAAACTTTAGTTCCTTAGAAAGTCATCGTTTTGCATTCAATTTTTCTTCTGTTGTAGGCTTTAGAACGCCGTGAGAGAATAGAATGTACCAATATAAAAGTGTTAATAAAAATCAAACAGCCTTTAACGTTGCATTAACAATAATAAATAATTGACGTTTAAATGTGGGTAATTAAAAAGATACTTATTTTTGGTAATGAATCTTAAGGTCAGTTTATGACTTTAATTACAAATATTTTTATTTCTGTTCTTGAAAGGAAATGACTTACTGTTTAAAGGACTAGTAATAATTAATAACCTTGTCAATCAAATATGTAAATGTAGATTCAGTCAAAAAAACAGTTTACATTAATACTATAATTTTATTAAATATTAGTAATTGATTCCATATATTCTACGAAAATATAATTGAAATATCGATGTTATTAAACTGTATTAATAACTTAAATTGTAGTATTTTGAAAAATGGTGTCCGATTTAAAACATTATCTAAGAAATTTTTTAAATTGTAGTAATATACTTTTTTGACTATTCTATACATATGTTGTTATACTCTATTAAAAGAAAGTACGGTAAGTTAAGCGAATTATTTAATGTCAAAGCTAGCACAAGATCTTACGAAGAAAGTATGCACGATATTTCTATTTATTATTAATTAAAAATATATTAATCGTAATTCATAATGTAATATATTATTCTAATTGTCTTCTCAATTTAAATCTATGGACTACCGGGACTATAAAAGAAGATATGAATTTTAAACGGAATTGTTTACTAGCTTCACAATTTATTTTGAAAAAACATAGTAATTTTACAACGTCGCAATTTTGATTGTGAGCAAGTATACTTATATAAACAATAGAGCATGTGTTACTATCAATAAAAGTAATCGTACTATATGACATCGTACTATATTTATATTTATTGGTTGTAAATATAAAAAAATTTATTATAAATATAATAATCTATCATTTCAATTTTATTTTTTAAGTTTAACAAATATTCCATTTAGAGAAAAAAATATTTTACGCTAAAAAATATTGATGCAAGTATATTTTACCGATTATCCGCATAGTACTATTCTTTATAATTTAATGTCTAAATAATTTATGCCTTTGTTACAAAGAATTGTACATAATAAATAAATATTTCTTTGGAAAAACAAAATGTTTTAATCGTGACAACGAATGTTATTTAATTAAATAAAAAAATTTGAGTGAGTAAGGTAGGTGACAAAACTATATAAATGATTCAGAAGCAAAGAAATTTGGTTTCATACAAATTGAAGCCAAGAGATGTTCAAAGGTGATTTTTTGATGAACAGCTGTTTCAAAGACACGACCGGAAGGGATTTTTACATCGTATTGTAATCAGCGACGAAAAATGTGCATTGACGCCCATACCGAATATTGACGGTACCAAGGTTATGCTCTGCATTTAGTGGGATCAGTTCGATGTGATATGTGATGATTTGTTGAAACTGAGAGAAATCATCCCATGGGATCGGTATCGAATGCAATTAATGATTTTAAACTGAGCATTGAAGGAGAAACGCCTAGAGTACTAAAAGAGATATGATAAAGTTATCCTGCAAAACCCGTTAAGACATATTTGGAAACCCTAAAATGGGAAGTCTTACCTCACCCACTGTGGTTTCCAGATATTTCTCTTTCCGAATACCATTTGTTCCGATCGATAGCACATAGCCTAGCCGAACAGCATTTTTACTCTTAAGAAGTATTACTTATTAATTTATTTTCATTATTATTAAACTTATTAATTTTCACTCTGAAGAAATCAAAGAATGGATCGATTCGTGGATCACCTCAAAAGACGCATCGTTTTTCCGAGATGGTATCCGACAATAGCCCAAAAGACGGCAAAAAGTAGTAGATAGTGGCGGACAGTGGTTTGAACCAGAAATGGGTTATTACTTTTTAAAAACAAAGCCTCAACTTTTGAAATAAAATCGGTAGAAGCAAAGTTGCGCACTTTAAAAAAACATAAAATTAAACTAAATCACTCAGAGTGCTCTGATTGCCTCCATTCAAAAATCTATGATTAAATAATTTAATGCATTTATCAAAATTATAAAAGCTTTCCGAATAAAAATAATATTGATAATTATTTTATAAGCGACAGAAAAAATTATGTTCTCCACTGCTGTCTTCGACATCGCCTCTTTCCTGACCACCTCTCTCTTTTATCTCTCTCGCAACTACGTTTGAGAGAATAGCCTCAAGTACCTGACATCTATCTTTTCCGATGCGCTCTCTCTCGCCAGTGTTCCGTCCCTCTCTTCTTCCCAGATGCATCGTCTCCGAATCTCCCTCATGCCTATGTTTAAAAGAATACTCTCAAGCATGTGTGTCACCGAAATTTCCTAATGTTCTCTTTCTCGTCACCAATCTAAAATGTATTAGCGGGGCCTGCAGACTTCACCTCTTCGGAAAATCAGCGGCAAGGGCTAATTGGAGTAAAAACTCTTGTCCTGGTTCGTTTCTCTTCACCCCTCGCGATTTTTCTAGGAAAGTCGAAAGTCTCACGGCGCTGCTAGTTTTCAGCGACGGCGAGTCCTGCAAAATGCGTTGCGCGGCCCTCAGAAGGCCACATCAGTCTTGTCTTAGCCTTTGCCCTGGACGGTCATCGCTCTGACATACTATTCTTTTGTACAGAAACAAAACACCATCACCAGACCTTCCCAAGGCTACCATTCGAAATCTGCCCTTTTCAGGGCTATCTCTTCCACCGTTAAAGGTAATTCATTATACCTCTAAATCCTACCACTTAGTAACCAGGCTCTCTAAGCCGAGTTTGCTAGGTATTTATTTCGCTTCGTATCCGTTGCGTATTGTGGGTGCTACTCCCCACCTATCATAATTTTTCTTGGCGGCCGTTTGGCCTGGTGCCTCAGCATCTCAGAGGCGTATTTAGTCGGTAAGAATCTAACAACATCCGATTGGCCCCCATCGCCGCGTATTGGCAAAAAAATCAGAAGGCCAGAATTCTCCATTCTCTCTCTATTGACATATCCTAGTAAGGATGAGCTAGTCAGAGCCTGAATTTTTATTTTTATAGTATTATTAGAACAAAAGAATGAACGCTCCATAAACTTATTAGAAAATTCATACAGCTTATACAATGAAAATACTTTATCTAAATTGACTGCGTAGAAATGGTTCCCTTGTTATTTTACTGGTAATTTTACACTTGAAGCATGAGCCGCACCACAATTAAAAAAAATTGATGAAAATTTGGCAAAATAAGTGTAGGGTAGATGCTAGAATAGAAAGCAGTGTTTTTTAACATCTTAAATATTCTATATTTATAACATAAGTTTATATACAACGTGTAAAATATAACATTAAACTATTATAATACATAATATACTAAGTATATAATTACAATAACTTATGTGGTAAACATATAATATAAATACTATAAGTACGCGCTTTTACTGTTGCAGTATTAGAAATACATTAATATGTGTGCAATTTTCTATCATTGTTATTGATATTAACTGCACGAAGAATTGTACGTATAATTTCCTTTTATTCATTTTGTCAGATATATTTCTATTGAAAAAATTTTGTTATTTGTAGCAAAGTTGCGTCATCAGTTTCATTATATAATATATTTGGATCGATGATTTACTTCAGGTAGTAAGAATATAATCTTTTTTTGTATATAAATAATATACGCATATTATTACAATAATCCGTTATTTTACTTATAGTTTATTTACGTACCTTTAAAAATACTTAAAAACTCAACTTTTGCGTTAAACTTACAAATGTCCAAGGCGAATAATTAAAAATGAATCAAAATACAAATAGACGATCGGCAAAATCGTATACCATTCTACAGTTGCATTTTCACCAGTTATAGTTAAACTCAAAAAAGTGTTTATTATCAAAAGTAATTAAAATGTTGTATTTCAATATTTTGTTTATTATTAAAATGATTGTGAAATTCAAAATTAATAATAATATTGCGAAATAATCGCAATTTAAAAAATAATATTAATATGAAAATAAGTATTAATTATAATTGAAATTTTTTGTTTATCGATTTTTCAATATAAAATAAATATAGGAATTTATTTATTCAATATAATATTTTTTCAGCTTTTCTTTTTTAAAGATCATAAATATGCTATACACTTATTTGTAATCTTATACTAGTCCCGGTAATAGCGTGTAAATGTAGTTATTTTAAAGCCGTGATTTTAATCATTTGTATGTACGTATATATAGTCACTAGTAAATAATAAACTATATATTGACGAGGTGGCCGAGTGGTTAAGGCGTTGGACTGCTAATCCAATGTGCTCTGCACGCGTGGGTTCGAATCCCATCCTCGTCGGTTTTTTCAACTTTTTGATCTTAGGATTCAACTTTTTCTGCTATTATATACATGACGTTTATCCTATTGTCTTAACATGAATATTTTATACGAGATAAATGCAGTTTTGATTATTCTTGAACTAATTAATTGCTACAGAACCGTACGTGAATTGGTGTAAACTAAAAATATGTATTGTGGGTATGTCTCCAAAATTATGAAAAATATAAGAAACTAACGTATTTTTATTAATGCGGTAATATATCTTAATTGACGTATTAATTAATTTATTTAAAAAATAGATTAGAATAAAAGGTTTTTAATGTGACAGAAAGCCATACAAGCACGAAAAATAAAAATTGAACAATGAAAACTTAGTAAAACATTGTAAAAGAATTTCTTAATTGTGCATTATATATATATTACTGTATTCCTTATTTATAGCACGAATTTTAAGGCAAAAAAATTTAGACTTATACCTGTTTTTTTTATTAAATTACTTACAAAAGCTTAAGAGGTATTAGTCTAAGTTTATAATTTTATAAAACAAAGAACCTCATAGTGTTTTTATAAAATATTTTACTTTAATAGTATTGGTATTAATGTAAAAAATGAGTTTTATAGGTGCCATGTTTTAAATGTGTATTTCAAGAAAATTTTCCAAAAATTGATATAGTGTAATTAGAAATATTTTGAATAATTATATTTCTAAAATATGTATTATACATGACTGATCATTAGCGACTAGATAGAAATATCGCATTTCATCTGAAATCTGTAGAAAATCCTAAAAAATAAAGTATTTGAAGATACTTAAAAACAATACTGAATAAAATTTTAAAAAATTAAAATGAACGGATTTAATGGAAAGAATTACATCATGCAAATGCAGAATGTAATTTTTTGAGAGAATTGATAAAGATTAAGGATCCTACAATTCTATTTGCAAATACAAGACTGTTTTTGTATGCCATAACTTATACATTTGTGAAGGCTGCATGGAAACTAGTTAAAAGAAAAAATAAATTGCGTATTGTCAATTTTATTTCTTGATTTATTTCATGATTCGATGTATTACAAGGCGAAGTAAAGCTATGAACAAATCGACCTTAGTATTGCGGATTATCAGGATACAAAATAGTGTTGGGGCACATCTGACCTAACTTGGACGGCTTTGGTGATTAGGCTTTCAGCTTCAATGATATCTGCAGCAGATAAGATATTGGTACACTCTGTAGTATAAGTAAATTTAAATTATAAATACTACATTTACACATAGATTATATTTCCTGTACTTTATGCAGAAACAACCATATACATTGTTTATAAATAATTATTTATACTAGAATATATATCATTCGAGTCAAAAAAGTATAAAATATTTCTAGTAGAAAGAATTCGTATAAAACGTACATTTGGATACTAGTATAGGAGAACCTCTGTTGGTGTTAGGAACATAACCCTTTTAATACACAACCATATTAACAAGCATATACGTCTTCTAGTAGATTGAAAGTCAGTATACTCTCTCGGTTACTTACATATAAACCAAAGTACAAATAATTATTATCAAGTCAACTTTCTGCATGAACGGTATTTTTTCCAATTAAGAATTTTTTCTAAATTAACTATAAATTTAAAATTAAATGTTCGATTATCATGAAATTTACCAAATATTGTTTGAAGGTTAGAACCAGGAGGCTGACACCGTGTTATTCGATGGCAACGTTTCGGAGAAGTTATGGCCAACTCCGTCAGAATGCGCTACTGTCGATTTCTAATGAATGTACATACACTTGCGTTCGTTCGTGCTCGTACCAAATCGGCTATCTTTGGTTTTTAGAATAGAGCATATGCTTTTGCTTCGTTTACGAATTTAAATAGGAGAGGAAAAATAGAGCAGAAATGAGCAGAAAAATGGATGTATTTGAAGGAAATCTTTATCCATTGAAGTTAATTTAATCTATTAGCGGAATTTCATATATGATCAATAAAAATAAAAACAATTATATTTTTTGTTTGAAACATAGAATTTATTATTATAAAAAATTTTCACCAGATGTTCCAGTTTAATAATCTTGATAATTTGTATAAACAGTAACATATAACAAAATAATTGAAGTATCTGTATCCAAAAAGTATATGAACTAAACTCTACACCATTTAAAAAATTGCGACGTATACTCGCTCACCGACCACAGACAGATTACGGCAATGGCTGCAAACACGCAAACAAGCGTCACATTAAGTGTAATGAACATCAATGAGTTCGAAGATAACCGAAGTAACCTGAACCACCCGAACTAATTTGAAGAGGTCCATAGTGCAATATTTATTATGCAAAAATAAAAAGTTATAAATTAAAAATTTTATTTTGTTTATATATACTAGCATCTTAATTATATATTATTATTAAATTTAACTTACAAACGTGTTTGATTCAGTGAAAAAAGATCTTACCCATATTCATATTTTTCATATGTCAAATTGTGAATAATGAATATATCAAGATGAAGCATCAGTAATCGGTAGGAAGTATTCTACTTATGCTGCCTCTAATATTTTAAAAATGAAATTGTTAAATTAAGAAGCAGATTTCAACCCCATTGAAAGTATATATAATACCTAGGTAAATGATCCACGGATAATTCCACCGGATTAATGTAGATATGTAAAGATATTTCAGTCTTAATAATTAAAGATATTTCAGTTTTAATAATTAAAAAAAAATGTTTTAATTCTTATATTTTGAATGGGGATACTAGCACATTGTTACATGAGTTGATAAATAAAAAACAATTCAATTCCCATATAAAAAACAGAGACAATATTATGATAAATCAGCTTATGTTGAGAATTAAAAAATAATTGATAAATGGGTAGAAATAGAAGTATCTGTAAGCTTTGGATATAGAAGGAGAGCCTGCCTATCGCCTTACCAACGGAGCTAAGTAATTAAACTTATAACTAATAATTAAACTTATACGTAAGTTATTTATAAAAACATTTTTCCAAAATATAAAAATTTCAAGAGTGAAAAAAATACATAAAAGGTAAAAAAACACTTCGCAGTCGGTAGGACTCGAACCTACGCTCCCAGAGGGAATCTGATTTCTAGTCAGACGCCTTAACCACTCGGCCACGACTGCCAACGATTTTATTATTTGTAAATACTTTCTTTAAAGTAAGATTTTAAAACTTATTTCATAATAAAATTATAATAAGATTATTAATTTAATAGGCTTTAATCGACAGTATAAATTTTTAACTATTTAAAATCATAAATGGCTCAAATTTTATAATACTATAAACTAGAAATTAACTGTAACTGAAATCAATATTCATACAACAGTTTAACACTTTTTAAATATTAGATATGGAAAATATAAATATAATCTTTATGTATGTACATGTTCATTTTATTTCATGTATTATGTATTTATTTGTTATTTATTTTATTTCTAAATTAATAAGAAGAAGGAAGTAGATTGTAAATAGCTATCAATTAATATAAGTACACAATTAAAAAACTAATTTTTCATAGCTACTTTCTACATATTACAGCCAGATGTAACCTGAAAATAGCTATTCAAATATACAGTTATACTATAATTTTATGAAAGATAATTGTATTATAAATTAAATCTGATACAAACTAAAATTCATTTTTGAATAACTAGAATTATCATAAATTTATATAATTGTTATATTCAAATAATTACAAGGTTTACAATTACAAAAAACTTACAATTATATAAAAAATAGAAATTTTTTTTATAATAGGACTTCAACTGACGTAGATTTAATTTTTACTATGGAGTTTTTACTAAGTCTATTTTTAAGAAAGAAATTGCAATACTATTGAATTTAGCGATATTATAGACAAAGACAGTAATTGATGGTTCTGCTGTGTATAATATATTTTATTCATTATACGTTCTTTTTCTATTCATTTTTAACTAATATAGAATTCGCCTATAATCTAACCAGAATTTCTAAGCAGATACTAACCAGTGCTAGGAGCTAGTTCATGTTTTTGCACTTTGTATTTTCATTATAAATATGTTATAACATCTGGTGAAAATTTTTTATAATAATAAATTCTATGTTTCAAACAAAAAATATAATTGTTTTTATTTTTATTGATCATATATGAAATTCCGCTAATAGATTAAATTAACTTCAATGGATAAAGATTTCCTTCAAATACATCCATTTTTCTGCTCATTTCTGCTCTATTTTTCCTTTCCTATTTAAATTCGTAAACGAAGCAAAAGCATATGCTCTATTCTAAAAACCAAAGATAGCCGATTTGGTACGAGCACGAACGAACGCAAGTGTATGTACATTCATTAGAAATCGACAGTAGCGCATTCTGACGGAGTTGGCCATAACTTCTCCGAAACGTTGCCATCGAATAACACGGTGTCAGCCTCCTGGTTCTAACCTTCAAACAATATTTGGTAAATTTCATGATAATCGAACATTTAATTTTAAATTTATAGTTAATTCAGAAAAAAATTCCTTCCCCTAAGCCTAGCTGGTATCAACTTCTTATGGTTGGAACTCTGGTTGGAATGCAGATAAAAGTTTAAATTCTATTTTTAACAGCAGTATATTATTCCAAATAGTCGAAAAAAGTTTCCAACTTATCCGAAAAGATAAATTTAATTATGATTGTTTGGATAAGTTAATTAACAAAAAGTATTAGATACGCTTTTTAAAAATCCAGCTGACATTTTAACTGAAAAATCTATTTTAAGATAGATCTTTTTGAAGCTAATTCGAATTGATTCACTTTGACCGACATGATCGTTTTAGATGAACATATAAAACAATGTGATTGGATCATTTTTTTAAGATAGCAGCTGACTTTCCAGTTGAATTTTATTAACTGAAGAGACTATATTATCATTATTTAACCATCTTAAATTATGAAATATATTAATTTCCGTGCAAAATGAATTTAGAGTTTGCAAAAACTTTAAAAACCAATGGGATGTTTTATAACTGTAAGTTTATAATTTTTTTCGATATTTCAGAAAGAATTTACAAACATACTTAACAATCAATTGTAGCTCGCATTTTTTAGTATCTAACAATTTGTGGCTTAACAAGAAATAAAGAAGAAAAGGCTATTGCACGAAAAAGTGGTACAATGAGGAACGCGGAAGAACAACGGCGTTTCATGAACTTCTGTGTACCTCGCTGTTCCTTCATGTTTCCCTGCATACCTGACCAAGTAATTATAACTTAAATTTCTTTTAATTTACTTTTATATAATTACAAAAGCTTTGGAAGGTATATAGAAGAACATGGAGGAACAGCAAGGTACATACAGCCGCGGTTGCTCTTTCGAGAAGCAAGCCTCTGTTCCTTTTTACATACAATAACTCTTGATCACCAATTTGATATTTAATCAGAGCAATTCTCGCAAATGCCAACAATAAAATTTACTTCGTGTACAAAAACACATATGGTATATACACGAGTACATATAATGAAATGCTTTTGGACTTTATTCGTTAATTCATTAATTATAAAAAACTTTTCTTCATAACACAATTTCCTTCGATTTTACAGATAATGTTAATATTGATAGTTAATTATAATATGATGATTAAATCTTGCTGCTTTAGAAAATGAGCTCGTTGTTCCTCTAAGAGTAGAAATTTAATATTCCCAAAGTATTATTTGATATTCGTAATCACGATGTATTTTATTTCAGTTTTTATTATACTTTTCGATAGTTATTTTTGCTGGTACTAAATATTATTATCAAGTTTAAAAATTTTAAATTATCCAAAATATATACCTCATAAGTAAGTCTAAATATATAAATAAAAATATTATACTTTAAAACATTTTTGTAGAATTGAAATAAGAAAACATTATACAGTATTTAATACATAGTTTTTGATATGTTTACAATAAACGAGTATTCTGCATCTAAACGCGTTAAGCCAATAATTGAATGGGTATGCCTGTGTAAAATAATAATTTTGTGCTTGAAATTTTCGTATTTACTAAGTATATAAATTAACATCAATCACAGAGTTAAAGCGATAATTGATATATCGGCCGTATAAATAATAACAATTATCCTGTTTACAAGCTGCAGATTATTATCATGTTTTCTTACGTAAAGGTATAACAGTTAGCGGAAGGCATGCGTTAAGCAGTAGTAGCGCAATTGCGTTGCAACGAGACTGCAGAATACTTCATTACTGGATTTTCGCGCTGTAAATAATCGAGTGTAATATATCCCTAACGTGCTTATCAGTTACTTCTTTGACGATCAGAAACATTGACAAAATATTTAACATTAAGACTGCTGAAGTAGGTGAATTGGAGATTTTTCTAATGAATGTTTGTGTACCTCCATATTATATGTTTCTTTGGAATCATTCGTACAATATTTACATAGAGGTATTTTTATAAGTATAATATATATTGCATGCTTAATATAAATAACAGAGGTATATTGTTTTTATAATGAAACTGTTTCCAAAAACTTGATACTAGTCAGATTCGAATATTCATAATTTCCAATACAAATATTTTAAAATATTTTTTATTTAAAAGATTCTATTCTAGAATCAATATAATACTATATTTTCATTCATTTTTTAATATTATAGTTTACTAAAAATATGTTTGTTATTTATTGTGATTATTTATTGCTAAATATAACAGCAAAACTGCATTATGATGAATTCGTTACAATTACATATACTACTTTTTTTATCAGAAAATCAGGACTCTTTTTATTTTTGTTAAAAAGAAATTATGTAGACTATTATCATCATGAAATTAGTCTAAAAAAGTATTTTAAAAGTTGAAAGATCATTATTTCATTTCTGAAATAAAATTGTAAAATAATAACAAGTTAATGTATTTAAACTTTTTACCGTGATAAAACAATAACTATTTGTTCTTTTCTTTTTTTCATTCTTTTTTTTTAAATGTCTTTTGAAGAATTAGTTCTATTATGTATACAGTATTTAAATTAAATTAAATTATCGAGTATGTACTTTTTCTTTCGGATAAATAATTATAGCCTATATATAAAATACAGATTTTACACTGTCAATATATTTTTTTAACTGTTAATAATAGTTGAAGTAATTATTTTTATTATATGGTTTAGAATTTTCAATTTTTTAAATAATCACAATACCCGGTTAGAAAAAAAGTTTGTAGACTATAATTGCATATTTTTATCGTCTACTGGCTTAAAACTATATGCAGATAGCTATGTTTTCGCCGTTTTAACAAATAATAATCGATACTTGACTGTTTTTAAAAGATAGGAAAGTAATTGATGAATAACAAAAATATATAATATAAAAAATTATAAAATGTTCCTTATTTTTAAAAAAATTATTAGTTTAATCTGAAAATTTTATTACATGGATAAAAACCGTAAACAAATCCTAGCGCACTAAATCATTACCCATTGTGTAAATGCTTATAGCTTATTTTGCATGATATAAATTTTTTTAAATTTTACGTTTAGCATAGACTATCTTCTATGCTGATTGTTCAAGTTTATTCTGACAGGGCTTGAATTGTAGGTATTTAATGTGCAATTGAATAATTTCTTCTTGAAAAATGTTTAAATTTAAAAAATGTACGTGTAACTAGAAATAACTATTATTGCAAATACTTTATAAACCCTTATAATTTATTTTTATTTTTTTAATTATTTGTATGTAGTTTTTAAAACTTATAAACGCTACATTGCTTTTTTCTATAAGTATTTTATAAAATAATAAAGATATTTAGTTTGTTTTAAATTGTTTAATACAAGACACTTTAAAATTGGTATTTGTAAATTTTTTAATATTCACATAATAGAATTTACAAATTGAACTAAACTAATTTATAAATAAATTTGTCATTATAGCATACTAGGAAACATACCTTTCACATTTCAAAAATTTGAATTATCTTCATATAATTTGCAATCTATAATGTCATAAGTAAAAATAAACCAAGATACTACAAAAATAGATGGTATCACAACAATACTTTTGATGCTAATTGTATTTTAACAAGATCTTAATAAATTGATTGAAAACATTTTTCTTGATACGAAATTCTTTTTCTAAAATTTATTGACAAATGATTATTTTATTACTACAAAATAATATCTTATTATCTCAATTTCACTGTATAAATTATTCTTGAATTTACTTAATCGTTATCTGAAAGTCATTACGTGTTAGCGGCAAGAATCACGTGATTAGCAATCAACGTTTCTCACGACAACTTGTCAATGAAGCAGTTGCCACTTTGCGGGCAGTCTCGTGACTGGATGTAATGTTTAATACATTCTCTCCCCTCACTCGTCTTCTCTTTCTCACTTAGAAATGTTGCTGCATAGTTCGAGTACGAAAACGAAGGTTAAAAACGCGTTAAATTTTCAATTTCGTATAAAGAAAGAGGGTCAACGACGTGATCTGGTCAAGACTCGGTTTCTGCTGATTTCGTACAGGCGAGTGCGTATTATTCAGATTAACATTTGATCGCGAAGCAGATACCTTGCAATTGTTAGCATAATCGCACAATCGAATACTGGTTGTCGCTGCCGTCTGACCCTATTTTACGGTAGCAGTTTCATTGCACTTTTGTTAGAATACAGTACGCAGAATTAGATTTCGAATGATATTCCAAACGAGTGACTTATTGACAATTGAATACAAGAGTATTTGGAACCTCGATTTATTAATCTACTACATGCCACTTGTGAGTAAATGCCCAGTTAATGAGTTTTTACGTATATTTAAATGCTTCAAAACAGTCAATCATTATTATTTATATTGATGCTGTTATTTAAAACAAAATGAGTAACAAAGTTGCTATATGTATGCTTTTAAATGCCTAATAAATTATTAATACTTATATATTACTTATATCAAATTATTATTACTTACATATAAATTAATTAATCAACTAATTATATTGCTGTTTTATGAATACGGATCAGCATTACATTAACACATTCTCATACTTTATACCACTGCTTAATATAACAAGCAATTAAAAAAAAGATTTTATATAAAAAATTATACAGACATACAGTAAATAATGTACGGGAATTACAAAACTTAATATTCAGAAATTATATTTCTTAAATTTTAAGTAGATATCGAAGTCTGAGTGAAAAATTTATACGTTTTTCTGATCGTCTTCACAGAAGAATCGATATACAAAATTTATTACACTGTATTTGATACGATCTAATTTTTATTATTTATTTAAAAAATATCAACAATATTTATATTTCAAAATATTTATTAAAATTTCAAAAATTAATCATTCAGCAGGTAAATATTTTAAAAGTTTAAATGAGAACATCTAACGATTTATTAACGAAATATTGGGAAATATTAAATCCATTATAGAATGGTAATGACAATATGTATCAATACGATAATTAAAATATTTATAATTATTTACAATTCAATTTCAATTTTTCTTTTTATATCATAACTATGTTTTATATGTAAGTAGCAATAAACAGTGTACAGTATAAATGATTGAAACTTCTAGGATCTATGGCGATTTTGACGTTTACTTAGGAGATTCTAAACTAAATATAAATGTAACATAATAGTTATATATACCTTATATTGAAACTTCATTAGTAAAGCAAAAAATAAAAATTAATATGATAACATTTTTATTGATATAATGAATTGTATTTAAAATAATGGGAAATTTCTTCTTAAATATATTTTGTTTTTATGCAATTAAGAAAAAAACAAAAATCCTTTTTCAACTTTGTAAAATGATCAAAAGTAAAATAGTTTTAGTTCAAAAAAACAAACATTTGTCATATCAATTAATGATATTTTTTATCATTTCTATTTTTTTGAAATGGCTGAAACAGTAGAAAATGTAATAAATAAGAATTCGCTGAATAAGTAAATATCATATTGATATCCTCAATATTGGATCCTTCGTTTTGTACTATTTTCCAACGATTATTATTTATATTTCACATATGTCGATATTGAGGTTAGAATTTTCAGTGTTTTACACGGTTTATACGTGGTATGAGTTCTACCGATATTTATGGTAGAATTCAGGTTAATTTCATAAGGATTTTCATGGTAATTTCTAGCGATTTTTTACTACTGAAAACTACTTAGATTTTACAAAACCTAGAAATAATTCTATCGAATTGATCCTGATTGTTGGTATATACTACAATAAAGGAAACTGAGAATATTTAATCAATCGAAGTTTCATATTTAATAGTCCCAAAAAGTTCGTGCACGTTTCGTGGTTTTTTGTCACACGCGTGGTGATTCTTTTGCAAAATTTATCGAAAAAAGTTTATCGCTGACGGTTACATTATGTAAATATTAGGGAAAGTTTACCTTAATTCACTACTTTAGACGAATTTTTTTTTCCCATTTCTTCCTTTTGCAGATTAAATCAAATAATAACCCAAGACTGACCAAACCTTTTATTGAAGTTTATTCCGTTATTCCCAAAGCAATATAATTTTTTAATAGTTTATCGAGAGATACGATACTGATGCCATAGAAAACTACGTGAAAGATATGGATCGTTTAACACAAAATTCAAAGGATTTACAAGTATTGTTACGGAATGTTAAGAGAAAACCGATGGGAGAAATTAGGCACGAACTCGAAGAGTTTGGGATTTAATTTGAATAACAGTGGTAAAAATTTACAGATTTTTATTGAAGGCGCGAAACTAATGCAGTGTCGATATTAGAATGTATACACACATGTCAATTAAGTCTGTGTTTCGTGGCATCCAGACTGGATTTGAGGATTCTATAGGCCGCGTTCGCATCCGTACTTAGCTGGATAGGTTGCAACGAGGCATAAGCTCCTGCTTACACCGATGCCGTTGTAGCTGTCGCTGCAAAACGATCACATACGAGAAAAAGAAAAAAAAATTAAAAAGAAAATTTACAATTTTCGAGTACTTTTATGTTACTTAGTGAGGAAAAGATGCAGATGAAACACTAGATTCACAAATTCCATAAAACCTGTTTACAAAATAGATGTCTCCAGCTATATCACTGTATAGCTAAGACCTTGCTGAACAATCAAAGCGCGTGGCAGCACGTTATAGGCAAAAGGGTCTATTATACGACGCGATCGCTCTGTCTTACCTCATCGGAACTTTTTTCGCTTTTATTGGTTTGCCGCGTTCGTGGCTATAGAAACCGAAATTATGTGTTATTTTAATCGCCCTTATATTTATCGAAATACATCTAACAGTCTGATTTCTAGTAAGATTACTGCTCGGTATGGATTCATCTATCGATTAGTAGAACTGAACACAACTATTTCGTAGACAAATTGTATAATAAGACAAATAGTATGCGACAAACCTGAATTTATCTTTCATGAAACTTAGATTATAAGTAGTTAATTAGAGAATCAATGACTATTTGAGACCTTTTTTTAAACAATATCGAATCGTCGCAATTCATAAGTGATTTACGATTTGCAAGATTCTTACCACGAATCCATAATATTTCAAATCTAGTTTTTTTATATTTATAAAATTTTACTACTTAACGGTATGAATTAATATTATATAACACTAGTTATTTTTATTAGGAGTAATAAAAAAGCAGATAGTTAGATAAATACAAATGTATTTACTCATTTTTGCCTATACATAACGTTTTTTAAAATAAAATCAACCAATGCTAAATTTCAAATTATAACACAGTAAGCAAATATCATACATTTTGAAAAAAAGTTATAGATAATGAAATTGAAATACAAGAAAGTTTGAATTAGTCTCATACATTTCTATAATACGAGACCATTGGAATACGAGCCTGACACTATTTTCACCCTACTTAGCATCTGCCCGTTGACCCGCCCAGCTCATCCAATAGTTCTGAATCTCTAATAAAAGATACGTGATAAAATTTATATATAAAAGATTTTATTGGATTCTAAACTATGTAACTATTACATAACAGACAACATTGATCCTTCTATAATTAGATTTTGATCGTATTTGCAAGATTCAAACTTAACCATATCTTTTCGAACTCTCAACATGAAACGTATAATTGATAAGATGGTATAATACAGGAAAGTGCAGATCGCCAATTGACTTTCTCTTGTGTCTCTAAATGAATTCAGATTCATGAAAAATTTTTTAATATATTACTACTATTTCTATGATCTTACTTTTAGCCTTACATACACGGTGCCGAATTAAAATGGCATGCATTCGCTTTCTTAAATAATTTTATAGTAGTAACTATACTCATTCTGCAATTGGGGATTATTAATGAAAACTGCAAGTGTAGTTCCTCTAGAATCGTATTTCAAGTATATCGGATAAAATTACTCAACTCCTAAGTAAAGTAATAATGGTTTTCTAAATAAGGTTATAGATTCACTCTCAGGAAAGATTTAAGAAGAATCTGAAAACATTTTGGTTTCGATTTTACGTCACTTTATTAAGTTTAAGAAGTGGAAATGCAGAATGGCCGCATTTTCATTGTAATTTTATGTGAATCATTACTTTATGTGAAGTCACTTTTATAGAATGAACTTGACTTTAATATAGTGGAATCGTACTATAAAAAATATTGAATTTTAAGTTTATCTGCTTGTATTACTTACTTTATAGATGAACAGCTAAACTCGATCTCAATTTCGAGGGAAGTGGTAGAGACTCAAGGTCAATGCATACATTGTTGAATCATGTAAGAGTACAGAAAATGTATGATCAATTAGCTACAGAAGGTAGAGCAAGCTTACAAAATGAACATTCTAGTGACGATGGAAACTATGTCCGCGATTTTTCGAAATTTTGTATTGATCCTAGTAAATTTATTTTATTTTAAAATATGTATTTAAGTTGGCATAATAATAAGTAGTCTTGTCATTCTAAAGTCCCGCTACTTAATTATAAAAAATGAATTTAATAAAAAATCATATATAATATAAGATTAAAAAATTGAAAGTAAAATAATTTCGTTACCAAAAATAAAAATAAATCACAAATTTGTGATAATTTTGTATGTTTTTTAAAAGTTAAAATTAGGATTATATATGCTGTAATTTTGCCTATTTTTTTTTATTGTGATGATTTACAGGAAGAGCCAAGATGATCAACCGCCCGTTTTACAACTGGGGAAAGAATCTGCTACGACGTAGAGTTCCAATCATCAATTGGCTTCCACAGTACACTTGCGCAAAGTCGTTGCAGGATATTTTGGCCGGAACAACTGTTGGTCTTACTGTTATACCTCAAGGAATTGCTTATGCTGTTGTTGCCGGTTTACCGCCTCAGGTAGGTTCTATATTTTCGAATTCATCGTAAATAACATGAAATCCCACAAAAGATACTTTTAAAAAATTATTATAATCGTAAATATTACATACCTCTTTAGGCTGTAGAATTGTTTTGCCGGTATTAAATGGTATTGAATACCTTTAAGAAGTGCATAGAATTTTATCGTACAGAAATAAGGTATAGTTAGTGTCTTTATTTAGATATTCTGATAACTTAATAATTAATCTATCCTTTGTGTTACTAAAAATTTAATTAACATATAAAACAATACATATTTTATTTATCTTAATATTTACCTTACTTAAATCTATTTAATTTTCCATCGATTATACCATTGATTAAAATAACAAGGGCTAATGTAATGATATGTGCGGCTGCCATTGCAAATTCGTTTTGCCACGCTCGAGTGTTATTGTATCGGGCCGTAGTACTGTAGCGGGTGGAGAGGCGGCCCGACTCTTACCAGAGATGAACAGAGAGATCGCCGATACAATACAACCGATCCGCGCCAGTTTCGACGCGCCGTAGTAATACGCACCCTCGCGGATGAAATCGTAAGCCGATCCATTTGGGGGAAGTGAGGGGAAACAAGGGAGAGGGAAGAATGGACCGCGAATCGTGTCCATGAGGCTGGCGCTGTTTGTGTGCGTGACTGCGCGCGAGCGAGCTGTTGGTACACCCGATCTTTACCGAAAGCCAACTCGGCTTCGATCGGATAGAAGGAATGAGTGCGCGCAAAGAAACGCGTTCATGTAGTCTGCAGCTGTGTATGACGTATCGCCTGTATTAGTGAGTCGATTGTTGGAGCCGATCAGCAGACTGTCGACATGCGGATTTGCATCTTTCCGCGAGCTTTCGTAGGCTTCAGTCGCGACTTGCCGGTAACTGCTTTACTGCCGCGCAGAAGCCTAACCGTACAGCCCGAAATGCGCTTGGTTATTAACGAATTAAAAATACTAATTACGCCTTGATTTAAACAATTTTAGATTCCTCAATCAATACTCGATCTGTTACAATCGATACTGTATTTGTTTTCAAAGTAATCAATTATCGCCCATAAAATGCATTCGAAAGACGCACTATACTCGTTTCGGTGCATGGCTTACGGACCGCCGTACAGTCCGAAATGCGCTCGGTTATCAACGAATTAAAAATATTTATTGCGCCTTTATTTAAACAATTTAACATTTCTCAGACAGTATTCGATCTGAGGATAGATACTGCGACTTGATTTTAATAGAATAATAGAAATAATCGCCCGAAAAATGTGAATGAATTATACGTGTACCTCATTTCAGCTATTCAATTTGCAACGTCGTATAACTCGCAATGTTTGGTTATTGAAGGGTAAAAAGATTTACGGATTATTTTAAGCATTAATAATAATTTATTTAAACGTTAGTAATATTATTAAACAATAAATTTCAGTACAATATTATTCATATTTACTATTTATAAAATTCTAAGACTATATACAATTCAAAATTCAATGTTCTATTGGTTGTTTGGCCGAATTATACAAATAAAGAGTTATTAATAATAATATGCATGTAATTCTGGTTTTATTCGTTTCATTCTTTATTTTAATAGGAAATCGATAAGTTTGTTTTCAGGGGGGTACCACGGGAAGGCAACCAATACCACCCCCATATGAAACATAAAAATCTACAGTAAAACGTATTAAATATTAGTAGTTTACCACAACAGCAATTTTCATAAATTTAATTCGTACCTTCTTTGACTACAAATAAATCCTTAATGCTTCCTATTAAATATATAATTTTTTTACAATTTTATACAGCTATTATTATTAAACGAATTATAAAAACATTTTTTTACATAACTATAGAAACTTATAGAACAAAAACATATATACATACAATCATTATTAATATTTACACCAAATTTACATATTTCCTTTTTTATATCCTCCGCAACCGCGAAGTTTTGAACGAACATGCTCTACAGAATCTTGATTACACAGGCCTGTTACAAGTTGAAATTCGGGAAAAACTAATTTGATGTCCTGATATAACTGTACTAAAGACTGGCCCGGCATAATAATCTGGTTAGCGAATTCATACACATGTTCCTTAAATGTGTACTTTTGCAGCTGATATTGTCACATACCAGCAGAGTTAAGTGAAGATTCCGAAAACGATCCTCAACCAGTGAAAATGTGCATGCAGTTATGACAGCCGCGAATTCAGCCAAAGCACTTTTGGAAACATTTGGCTGCAACTCAGCTCAACATAAGAATCTGGCTTATCAAATTGATACACGTTTTCTTAAAAATGTGTATCAGTAGCTGATATTATGCTTTGCCGAGCTATAGCCGAAAGTTTTAAAAAAATGCCCTTGTGCCCATCATAACTATGCGCTTTTTCGCTGATTGGCGCTCATTTTCGGTGACTAAATCGAATTCTGCCGCTACGTGACGGCATCAGCTGTAATGTTACACATTTAAAGAATACGTCTATTAATTTTTTAAGCTCGATTATTATGCTGGGCCGAGCTATAGCCAAAAGTGTGAAAAAAATTAATTTTGGAATTAATAATGGCAATTTATTAATCAGATTCTTTTGTAAGAATCTATGAACAAAAAACGAGGCTTATTATCTCGTGATCCGTTCACGAAGAACAGCAATTCTCAAATGAGACAGTGAGGCTGTGTGATCGGACTTTTATACATTTGCTGATAAGAAATGAACGTCGGTTTCTTAGATTTATTTATCGCTTTGACTTGTCGCCAGAAGTGTATAAAAGGTTGACCAAACCAGCTTCTGTGTCTCATTTCAGAATTGGAGTTCTTCGTGAATAGATCACGAGGTAATAAACCTCGTTTTTGTCAATAGATTCGTACAAAAAAATCTATTTAATAAACTTAAAAAAACATGAATTTTTGAAAGGTCCAAAATCCTAGTCATTCAATAAATTTGCAATATATGGCTCACAGAAATAATATCTACTCGGGATTACATATGGATGCGCAGTTTTTGATCATATTAATGAGATATGAAGAATTCCAAAAAATATTACAGGGAAAAATAGATTATAATAGAACTATTTCAAATTTATAACCTACTATCTGTAGTGGTTCTTTAGTTCGCTATCTGATGTAGTGATGATTTGCTTTAATGTAGCGATCAATTTTTAGCTAACGCAGAGAATGAATATACACTGCAAAACAGTGAAATTTCACTTTTGAAACTTAAGAAATGGCCGAAAGTTTAAAAAATATCTATGCGCTTTTTTGTAAGCTCATGCATTTTACCTTATACATGATACCTTAATCATTCCTGGCTGGCTGCTAGCTTTAACTACCAATTTCAGGTTTATAAATCTTAAGGACCAAAAGATTATTTAAATTTTAGTATATAAATTGTTTAAATTAAGGCGTAATTAGTATTTTTAATTCGTTAATAACCAAGCGCATTTCGGGCTGTACGGTTAGGCCTCTGCGCCGCAGTAAAGCAGTCACGGGCAGGTCGCGGCTGAAACCTACGAAAGCTCGCGGAGAGTCGCAAATCCGCATGTCGATAGTCTGCTGATTGGCCCCAACAATCGACTCACTAATATAGGCGATACGTCATACACAGCTGCAGATTACATGAGCGCGTTTCTTTGCGCGCACTCATTTCTTCTATCCGATCGGAGCCGAGTTGGCTTTAGGTAAAGATCGGGTGTACCAACAGTTCGCTCGCGCGCATTCACGCACACAAATAGCGCCGACCTCATGGATACGATTCGTCGCTCGCGGTCCATTCTTCCCTCCCCCTTGTTTTCCCTCACTTCCCCTCAAATGGACCGGCTTACGATTTCATACGCAAGGGTGCGTATTACTACGGCGCGTCGAAACTGGCGCGAGTCGGTTGTATTGTATCGGCGATCTCTCTATTCATCTCTGCTCTTACGACCCCCCATTCTTCCATACCCGCCTCGCAGTCACTGGACCTCCTTATCTATTCTTCTTGACAATTTCGATAGTCGTCGAATGGGCATTCCCCTAAGCCTGGAGAGCACGGCCAGGCCTGCTGCTCGCCTTGCTTCCCCAGCAACTCCGTCACACTCTCATTGACTATTTTCCTCTACTCTTATTCGCTACGCTGCGGCGAATGAGGCCGCACTTTTGGGCCATAGGGGCTGGATTTTTACAATTTTTTAAACGCCTGTATCTTCGTGAGGATGCATCTAATAGTTTCGCGACCCACAAGAAAAATATTTAGAATTGTTTTAGCTATTCAGTGATATAGCTGGAGATAAGTAATTAAAAAACAGGCTGTAGAATAAAATTTACCGAACAATGCAAAAAACTACGTAGAATATAAAAGTAATATGTTTTCAGAGATTAGATATGAAATTGAATCTATAAAATGTAAGGTTACTTTTTTAGGGAAACTTTTATTTTTCTCTACAGTTTTGATAATAAAAACATTTAATAAGATAAAATTTAATAATAAATATAATAAAAAGTTGCCAAAATATTTTAAAATTATTGATATAAAAGTGACTAAATAAGATAAAATTTACCAGTAGTTTTAAAGCTGAATTTAATATTATTCTATTTGATGTATAAATGATCAGAATGAACTAACAATAACTACTTTCGTTGATTACTCTGTTTCTTATTTTATTTAATTACACAAGACATTTGTTGAGAAAAATTGCCTCAAAATATTTTCCATCATTTTCTACAATTTAATTACAACTTTCATGCAGTATTCAGATGATTTAAA
This sequence comes from Sycophaga agraensis, assembly GCA_018906755.1. NCBI lineage: Eukaryota > Metazoa > Arthropoda > Insecta > Hymenoptera > Pteromalidae > Sycophaga > Sycophaga agraensis. The sequence goes on along the minus strand of JACCIE010000140.1, from coordinate 166,138 downwards.
ATGTGTGGTTAAGTTTTGTTGTATAAAACAATTTTTTTCTATCATTACTTATAGTCTTTTTTACTACAATATGTCGTTTAATTTGTTACTTAATTTACAACTGTAGACATTTGCGGAAATATTATTTATTTTTTCAACTACAGTTTTTTGAGACTAATTACAATTAAAATAATGAAATAATACAAAAGTCAAGATTCATTGTCTTCTCACGATCGCAGAAATGCCACATTTATTGAAACCCCGTTTTATAGGGATTCAATTTGCTCATTCAATTCGGTTAACCATTCACTTTAAGGTCCAGGTGCAAAAACTTAAGCTAATAAACATTTTATAAATTGCTGTATTTAAGAGTATTTTTTGTGGAATTTAATTACTTTTTAAGAAATTTTAATATAATTAAATTTCATTTTTCAAATTTTTTTCATTTCAAATTTCATTCAACGCGTAGTAATAATATAAAATTACATTGTTAAATTGTTACGTACAGTTCATTCTATCTGTGACTTGTTTGGCTCTAAGGAATCCAAAACGCTCTATGGTGTTGCATGGATGGTCCTTGAATTGAATTAAATTATTTCAATATAACTTAGTGTCTATTATTCGTACTTTCACTTGCTTGGAAAGGATTAAAACATCTGTCATCAACTTCCGTGTACTGATAAATGTTCGAATGAGGAAAAAGCTACTGCACCAAAATCCATCGCTTAAAACCATTCGTTATTCATGAGAACAGTATGTGACACTTCAGGCAATGCCCCATAGTAGCCTGGCCAACGATGCCGCGATATAAAGTAATTATCTGTGAGAATCCTGATACTGTTAAATGAACTTGCTTGTTTTGGCAGGACACCTCCAAAGGTGCGTGAAATAATTCATCAATAAAGTATTCTATATATTATATATAATAATATTACATATTAAATTTTGTGACGTGGTGCTTCTGGGCCCGGAGCCCCACGCCAGTTGTTCTCCGGTCGCGCCTCCTGCCCTGATGCAGGTCCTTGCGGTCGCCCCGGAGGGGACCCGGCCGGGCCAGCCCGGGCGGCTGGCCTACGTCGGTCGCGGCGGTTATGAAGTCGGGGGAGGGAGGGTCCGGCAAAATAAACTAAACGGGAGGGCATCTGTTGTAAACTATATTTATTATTGATATAAAAGAGGCGACGGGGGGACAAGCCCGCCCCGCCGCATTCGTCTTTACAATATTTGCGTTTACCCCGCTTGCCCTGCGCGCCGCATCTGGGCGCCACGCGCCCTGCCTCTCGATCCGGCCGGCGAGCCCCCACGGGCTCGCGGCGGTGCGGACACCGGACCTCCGGGTATCAGGCCAGAGACATCGCCCATACGGGCACCTCGTCTCGGCCGAACCCTCGCCGGGCCGCACGCTGGGTCACGCTATTGGGAGGGGCCGCGCCCGCGCCTCTCTCTCTCTCTCTCTCACTCGCGGGGCATACAAGTATAAGGTGCCCCTACCTGGCCGTCGCCTCCTCGTCGGTAGTCCCGGCCACAATCCGGCCGGGAAGTCGCCGCGCTCTCGCCCGCGTCCCCAGGTGGTGTTGGGGCTTCGGTCAGCTGGGCGCCTCTCGTTCTCTCTCTCCTTATCTATTCTCTCTCCTCTTCTATTGACTTTACACGCGTTCGCGCTGATCGGTGCGGGAGCAGACCGCTAGTCGAGCGTCTCACCGCCAAAAACTCACTGCCGCGGCGCGGTCGCGCTTTTCCCAAATTCCCGCGCGCCCTTCCCGCCCCGCGGCCGCGGTGCCCAGCTGATCCCTCGCCTGCGCGCGCAAAGTCCGCCCGTCACAGCCCCCCCTCAGACTTGACATCCCCCGTGGATGTCCAGTCTGACCCAAGAGGGTGGCTGCCGCGCGCGCCTAGCCCCTTCCGGGCTCCTCACCCTCCTTGGGCGGGGCGCCGAGCCGGTGATTGCGCATGAAGGCGACCACCTCCGCATGCAGCCCCCGCCGCAATTCGGGATCGATCACGCCTTCGCGGATCTCCCTCAACAGACCCTGGGCGGCACACAGGATCCCGGCCAACCCCCGATCCTCCGGGGAAGGCGCCCCTGCAGAGGGTGGGACAGCCCTGGGTCCGGGCTCCGGGCCGTCTGGCCCTGCCTCAGCATCTCGCCGCTCCTCTGCTATAGTCGGATCCTCCTCCTGGAGGAAAGAGATGGAGGGTGTTTGTGGAGTTCCGGGCGCAGCCACCAGCGCCATCACATTCGCCACTGGAGGAGGGTACTTTGCGGCCCCCGTGGTACCCCGCTGCCGGCGAATCTCCTCCTCGGCAAGTCGCATGCGGTGATCCACATAGGCCGCATTCACCCTTCTCGCCTCCTCCAGGGTGACACCTGGGCGCGCCCCTCTCCTTTCCGCTCGCCTCCTCTCGTCTCTCTCCACGGCGCGCTCGATCCGCTCAGCGGCCGTTTCCCGGATTGCGACCGCCCTCCGGGTCACTCTCGGGCTCTCTGTCGGTATTCCGGGCGCAGGGGACACCGTCCCTGGTGCCCTTGCGGGGTAGGGCTCGTTGTTATGGCGCCCCCGCTTGGCCAGGCGCCAGTGGGTGCCTTCCTCCCGGCCCTCTACCGGTTTCTGCCCCCCCCCCCCAGGGGTGGCCTCGCTTCCTAATCCCCTTTTACCCCGTTTCCGTGTGAAACGGCGCTCCCTCTCCACCCGGCGATAGGCCTCCCGACACCTCGGGCATGTCCCGATGGTCACGCCCCGCCGCCCGCAGTTCCGGCAGCATACTGGGCGCTTAGGCTCCGGGCACTCGGCGACATGATGTCCGTTTGACCAGCATCGCTGGCAGGCATTCGGTGGCGGATCTACTGCCGGGTCAAACGGAACGGGCGCCAATGCTCCATAAATGAAGTTAAGGCGCCCCACCAACGCCGCCGGTGATCCCACCCCCAGCTCCTCCTGCCTGGCTGCTTTACGGGGCCCTTGTAATATCCGGGCGCCCGCTGTAGGCCATTTTTTCTCTATCGCCCCGGGCGCTCCCCCTTCCCCTCTCGGCCTCCACGTTGGGCTCCGCCATCGGGGCGTCGATGGTACACCCTGGGGGCCGCTGCCCCCCTTACCGCCCTTCGGGTGTTTCGCCCCTGGTTGCCGTTGTTCTGGCCGGGGCGTTGCTGATGCCGGTGGACTGGACGCCGGGTCCTTGGTGATCGGCAGCGGATGATACCCACACTCCAGTGGGGTGCTGGACGACTCGTAGTCGTCCATCGTCAACTGCCGCCGCCGCTGGCGATTGGGTCGGTATTTCTGGCGTGCCAGTTCCGCCTGCCGCTGCTCTCGCCGAACCTCCTCCACGTAGTCCGCAGTCGGCGGAAGCAAGCCCGCCTGCTCGGTTGCCGCGGCCTCCAGGGCCAGCGGCAACACACGCCTCTCATTCAGCTCCTCGGAGGGGACCGTGGCCACCTGGGCCTGCGGCGCCCTGGCTGCTTGGGGTGTCGAAGGGGTTTCCTCGACCTCCATGGCCTCCGTCTCCGGGCCTTCCTCCCGACTCACCGAGGCGGCCAAGCCGGATCCTGGAGAGTGGAGGTCAATTAGATCTCCGAGCAAGAGCCGCTCCTCCTCCTCCATCGTTAGTCTCTCTGCTGGAGACCCCCACGGGTTCTCAACAGCAGGGTCAGCCAGTCCTTCCTTCTCTGCCATTCTGTAAAAGAAGAAAGCATATTATTCAATGGGCTCTTAGTCAGCCCGCCCACTCCCCTTCCCTAGTTTTCCCTCCCCCGGACCCAATCCCTCTCCCTCCGGGCTGGATACGCCCCGAGCACCCCCTGTCCTCGGCGGAATGTATCGCTTCAGGTGCTGGACATGCGCCTTCTCCATCCTCCGCCCTGTATTCTCTAGCAACACGACCGTCTCCCCCAGCACCTGTTTTACCGTGAATGGCCCTTCATATTTAGCGGCCAGTTTCCCGGATATCCCCTTCGCCGCATTTGACAGGACATGCTCGCGCCGCATCACCAAGTCTCCCTCCTGGAACGATGCATATCTCCGATTTCGGTTGTATGCCCTGCTCTGCCGCTCCCGGGCGTCATCGTTATGTTTCCTAACGAGATCCCTGATCAGCTCGAGCCGTTCCATTCGGTTAGCCCAGATTTCGGGATTTACCGGGATTATCGGGTCCTTCCTCTCCACCTCCCTCCTCAGGCACTTGCTGGGTCGAGGGATTCTCCCAAAATTCAGGACGGCCGGGGAATATCTCGTGCTCGAGTGTACAGTCGTGTTTAGCGCATGCCGCAACTCGTGCAAGTGTTCATCCCAGCTACGATGATCTACCCCTGCATACTGGGCTATCATCGTCTTTAATGTCCTATTAACCCTCTCAACCGGGTTTCCCTGGGGGCTATAAGGGGACGTCGTTACATGTTTTATCCCGTGTTCCTCCAGCACTCCTTGCAGATGCTGGTTGACGAAATGCGTGGCATTGTCTGTCAACAGGAACGACGGGGTTTCCCAACGGAATAAGATCAGCTCCTCCAGGGCGCTGGCGACGGCTCTCCCCGTGGCTGCACGTAAAGGCTTGAGCTCAACCCAACGAGTAAACAGGTCCTCGAACACGACCACGTACTTGTGCTGATGCTTACTTTTGGGGAGCTCCATCAGGTCTGCAGCCACCACCAACCAGGGTCTTTCCACTATCCTCTCGCCCATCAGGCCTACCGGTCCCTGCTGGGACACTTTGTACCTCTGGCACTCTACACAGGCCCGCACAAAATCCCTCACCTCCTGATAGAAACCGGGCCAATAATAGTCACGGGCCACCCGGTCGAATGTCTTCTCGATTCCCAGATGCCCGGACGATGGGTGGCGGTGGGCTTCCACCATGACCCTCACTCGGTGCTCTGCGGGAACGACTAGCCTCCAACCCTCCTCTCGAAAAGCTATCGGATCCAGTAGTTTGTCCATCGAATATCGATACAACAGACCGTCATCCACTCCCCAATCCGGGAATTTCCGAGGGTTCTGTTGCACGTCCTTCAGACGTTTTATATACCACTGGTCCGATATCTCTTCGAAGGCGGCCACCTGGGGCGCGTCGTCTGCAATTCCTCGCGAGAGTGCATCCGGGACTTTGTTCAAAGAACCTCTTGTGTGCACGATCCGGAAGCTCCATTGCTGCATCTCCAAAGCCCAACGGGCTAGGCGGCCGGTGGGGTCCTTAAGATTCTGCAACCACCGTAGGGCGCTATGATCCGTTCGTGCTACGAATTCATATGCTTCCAAGTATGGTCGCAGCTTCTTAATTGCCCACAGCAGAGCCAGACACTTCTTTTCGGTGGTAGTGTAATTCCGCTCCGCCGCATTTAGTATGCGACTCACGTACACTATGGGGTGCTCATGCCCTTCCTCATCCTCCTGGGTCAACACGGCGCCAATGGCATAATTACTGGCGTCGCTCTGAACCGTGAAGAGTTTTGAGAAGTCCGGCCGCGCCAGCACTGGCGCTTCTGCCAGGGCCGCCTTTAGCGTTGCAAACGCCGCTTCCTGTCTCTCCCCCCATTCCCAATCCTGGTCCTTCCTCAAAAGTTTGACCAGAGGTACCTTCACCTCTGCCTCCACCGGAATGAACCGTGAGTACCAGCCCACCATTCCCAGGAATGTTCTCAATTCCTTAACATTTCCCGGGGCTGGGTACTTTAGTACCGGGCTAACCCTATCCGGGTCTGCCCTCAGTCCTTCCGCGTCCAGACGGTACCCGAGAAAAACTACGCTCGAACAACAAAATTCGCATTTTTCGCGATTGATCTCAAGGCCCGCATCTACCACCGTCTGGAGCACGTACTTTAGCCACTCCAGGTGTTCCTCGAATGTCTCCGTCACCACGATAAGATCATCCAGGTACCCAAAGACATGTGGCGCTACCTAGGGCCCGAAAAGTGCCCCTATCAGTCGACAAAACGTGGCTGGGGCGTTCGAAAGTCCGAACGGCAGCCTCACAAACTGCCACTGTCCCGACCCTGGCACCGAGATAGCCGTATATTGCCGGCTACTCTCCGTTAGAAACACCTGGAAGTATGCCTTTTTCAGATCGACTTTCGAGATGTATTTAGCATTCCTCAGCCGATCCAGGATTGAATCCATATTTGGTAATGGATAATTGTCCCTCTGGGTCAGTTTATTTACATCCCGAAAGTCGATACAGAAACGGTGGCTGCCCTCTCCCTTACGGAAGATTACAGGTGCGCTACGCCACTCACTCGCACTGGGTTCAATAATGCCTTTGTCCAGCATTTTCTGAACCTCTTGTTGAGCGAATTCCAGGATCCTCGGGGACATGCGCCGGGGTGCATGCCGAACTGGCTTTCCCCCCTGCACGTCGATATGGTGCCTGATCAACGTTGTGAATCCATGAATTTCACCTGGCTCCGGGACGAGGCTATCTACTAGAGCCATCACGCGCTTCCGTTCTTCATCGCGTACTTCCACGATGCCCGCACATTCCCCTCGGATTCCTACTCCCTGACCCTCTATGTCCTCTTCTATAAACTTCCTCCATTCTCCACTCGGAGTACGCCATAGCCCCTGCCCGTGCTGCACTTCCAACGCCCATTGTCGGATGAAGTCCACCCCCAGGACCATTTCATAATCCATTGCTGCTATGATCCTTACGTCCAGCATCTTTTCATCCTCGTCGATGCTGAACCAGATCCTTAGCACCCCTAACGCTTGTTGGGCCGACCCCGTGATTCCTCGCACCATAAATTGTGCTGGTCTCCACCTATTCCTAAAATCCTGGGCCCTGCTAGCGTGAATGCATGAGATCTGGGCCCCTGGATCGTAAAGCGCCTTGAGTACTTTGCCTCCCAGGTTCAGCACAAAACCAACGGTTTTCCTCCTGGGTGGCAGCCAGCGACTGTCCAGGCTGTATTTCAGAGCCTGCCGAGTCCGACAGGTCCACTTCCGGCGGCCTCCAACGGTTGCACGATCCCGAAGGAGTTATCCGACGCCAGAAGGTCCTCCGTGCAGCTCCCTGGCACCAGCGTCCTCGGGCCCTCAATATCCGGACCCTTTGGTGCTTCCCCTGGGTATGTCGGCTCCAATAGCGTTTCCCAATTGAACGCGGGCGGTCCCTTAGATCTGACGATCTTCGTGACCGCCCTCGTTCGATCCTCCCCCTCCCTACGATTCCCTTCCCCCTCCTCTACGGTTCGCTCTATCGGGCGGCAGGATGTAGGGAGCGATTCTACACCCCCGCCCTGGCGTTTTTTAAAGTTTCCCGCAGAGTCGTGCAGCCGGGACAGGTCGTGAATGTATGTCCGGGCGTTTCACAGACCTGGCAGCGCAAGGGTGCCTCCCCCCACGAGCAGTTTGCCGTCCAGTGTCCGGGCTGACGACAACGCAGACATACTCTCTTCGGGCACTGGAACGATTTGTGTCCCATGCCCTTACAGGAGTAGCATGCACCCGGGAACGGCCCTCGCCCATCCCTCCGGACATTATCAACGGGTCCGCCTGGGTTTCCTTGACTCGCTGGCCCTCCCCAACTTGGGGTATTTTCCGGGGAAGGATTCGGATTTTCCGGAGCCTGCTCTGCAGACCTCTGATTTTGGGAACCCTCCCAACCCTGGAAGATCCCCGGGAGACCGGCCACATTCGCTGGGACTCGTCCTGGGGCCACCCGGCCTCCGAGTCCTCCCACATCCCGAGAGTATTCGGGAAAACCGTCCGCCCGGTTTGGCCTATACCCCAGCCCTCGTTGCGCCTTCGGTTCCCCCCATTCTCGCGGAGGCCTTGGGAGATAACTCGTGTTCGTTAGGGACTGCCCGGACGGGCGCTGGCCCTCCGATTCCACCCAACCCTGATCCCGGATCGGGGCCTTGGGTCCCGGATGCCTATTACTGAGGGGATTTACACCGCCATGCCCTTGTCCTGCCTGGCCATACATTGCGGCGATCTCACTCCCCCCATAGAGTTCCCCTTCCCAGTCCCGATCGACCACGATTTTCTTCGCCTTTCTCACGCCTTTCGCGCTTTCACCGGGCACCTCGAGTTGGGCTGTCGCGCGAATCCGTCCCTCCACCGCATCGAGTCTGCCCTCCCTTTTCTTCAGAGGTCTCTCTCCCTTGGACGTACGGACCTCCTGACTCTCATATCGTTCTGCCGCGGCGCGGTCGCGCTTTTCCCAAATTCCCGCGCGCCCTTCCCGCCCCGCGGCCGCGGTGCCCAGCTGATCCCTCGCCTGCGCGCGCAAAGTCCGCCCGTCACAATTTATATTAAGTAAGTTTTTAATAAATTTTTATAACTATATAGAGTACTTGGCTTAACATTACATAATAAAAATGTAAAAGTAAATGTAAAGATGTAACATAGATTTAATATTCTCAAGTAAAAATTAAGCAGAAGAAATTAAACTTGATACTGACAGATTATTATCCTATTCATGTAAATATCATTATCGAGAAATCTTTTTATTAAAAAAAATCGTATTCAAAATTATAAACTAGACCAAGGTTATTTAGGAACTTGAAAATATTTATTCAATATTTTTAATAGATGAATATAATACTAGTTTGACTGCAACAAAATACGACATTTTCATTAAAGATGTAAAAGAAGCAATCGTAAAATTTATAACTCTTGAAAAGAACACTAATAGAAACTCTCATAGAAATCCGGTACTATAGTGAGATAATGATTGTTAATTTCTTATAGATAATACAAATAAGCTTTTAAAAGAGACAAAAAAAATACGAAAGAAAACCAACTTCATTGCTCATAGAAAGAAAAACGATTGTCCCTTAACTACTCAAAGAAAAAAAAGATAATTCCATACAGCTTACACAAACTCTTAGTCTTGATACTGATCAACAATATTTGGAACACAGCTAATATTAAGACAAAAATGGTTTAATACTACTCCATCATATACATTTGAAAGCCATTAGATAATAAATAACCCTAAAAACGAGAGTGACTTTTTTCTAGCAAAGATATTTTTTGGGGCCTTGTCTTTCGTTAAATTTAATTTAGATTAGATTCTCATCATTCGTAAAGACTATTCCAAATAATACAAAACAGTAAACATACTCCAATTTTCAATGAATACTCCAAAAAAAACTCATTAATTAAAGCTATTAATCAGACGAAAGCTCAACTTTCATGTTTAACACTTGATTAAGCATCGCGCAATTCTATTCCAATAACTTTTAAAAAAAGTATATAACAGGAAAAAACGATACTTAAACTCAACTCACTTTCTAGGAATAATTCTTGATCATCATCTTGATTATCATTTTTTATTACTATTTATCTTTGAAATAGACAAAATTTAAATTAAATGTCATAAAGTTCTTAATATAATTAGATTTATTAAAGGTACTGGATGCGGATTGGATTCTCAAATGCTCTTAATATTTTATAAAAGTTTTATGAGATTAATAATTGACTATGTTTTATCTATTCCCTATAACATCAAAGTACCATTAAGAAACTCGAGTAGATTCTATACCAGACATATAATTGATTTTAGGTTTTCGCAAAATGACTCCTTTAAATATGTTTATAGGAAATCTAAGGTCTCATTCTTCTGTGAAAGAGCGAGATATTCATCAAGAACATAGCTTTGTAAGATAATTACCAACATTTAAATGTTTATTACAAATATTATAAAAATCCCGCTTTTATTTATATTTTATACATAGCGTTTTCTTTCCTATACATCAGTTTCTTTCTCTGATAATACGCGAAGTATATTAACGAAAAAATAAAACGTAAGCAGTATATAAGACTATCTATAATAAGCAAACACATTTGTTATGTAAAAGAAATATTGGCGGTATTCAAAAACTTTAGAATCTACTTATAAAATATGATATTATGTTTAAAATTTGCGATTAATTCATGTGGCATCTACGCACCAACTATATGATTAAAAAAATAAACAACTTTATCTAAAACTATAACCATTTAGATATATTAATGATAATTTGATGTCTTTCCTTTATTTATTTAAAACTTGTAACAATAAAAAGGCCTACACAAAATTAATAATAAGTAGCGCTTTGTTTGAAAAGTGTACTATTGAGGATTGTTGAAATTATCTTGTATCGGTGATAAAGTTTTCTATATTTTGAGTATGCCCTCGGCCGACAATGAATAAACGTGTTACTGAAATTCAGAGTACATTATTTTTACTTTCACCTGTATATTTCGGATCTTTTTATACATGAATCTCAGTATCGATATTTTGGGTTTTCTCAAATTTTATACGTTCGTAAAGCGAGAAAAACTACTTAGGCCAAACTCAATATGAAGAAAGTTCTATTGCTTAAAATCTGTTGCAAAATGATTTATCAACAAATCTTCTTGCTTAAAATCTAAAACGGAAAATTAATTCTGTCCATAAAAAAACAGAACAGCTTAGTGCTTTGTATGGTACCGTAGACGTTATGAAAGAATGCATAGTATTCTTCCTGCAACATATTTTGTTTAGTTTATGTATCTTATTCGATTCCCAACGTCTCACGATTTTGATCATCTTTGTTTATCTGATCCGCTATCGACCGTGCTTTATGTTTGTACAAGAAAAATGTATATACTTCTATCTTTCGAATCCTCAAATTTAACTCTATAATACACTTTATGTAAACTCTTTGCACTTTGTTTGATATTCATTCGTTTCCTGAAAATTGTGTGTTCAAAATTTTGTAATGTGTGGTTTCTGAATAATAACTAACAGACATAATTATCGATTATAAATAAATAAATTATATTAAGTTACGATTAAATAACGATAGTAAATATTTTTTCAGTATGGATTGTATAGTAGCTTTATGGGCTGTTTCGTATACGTTATCTTCGGCAGTACTAAGGAAGTAACAGTAGGACCAACAGCTATAATGGGATTACTTACACAACCATTCGTACTACAATACGGTGACGATTTTGCGGTTAGTATTTCTACCATAAATCAATTTAATTTTGAGTTTAATGTCTTGCATCATTTATTTTTATATTTACGGTTATTAAGTTTACATATAAGGTGCGTAACTTCGCTACCACCGATTTTTCGCCAAAATTTGAAGCTTGATTCTTAAAAAGTGATAACCTGTTTATAATATAAAATACTGTTCGTCACTAGCCATTACTTTTTGCCAGTTTTTGGGCTATTGTCAAATACCATCTCGAAAATCGATGCGTCTTTTGAAGCGAACCACAAATCGATCTATTCTTTGACTTCTTCATAAAAGTAGAAATGATGCTTAGGTAGGCCACGAGCCATATCAGAACAAATGATATTCGGAAGACAATGTCTGAAGAGTACGGAGGATGGGGTAAGACTCCCCATTTTCGAGTTTGCAAGTATGCCTTGACGGATTTTGCAATACGTGGCCGAGCATTATGTTGCAGCATAATTGTATCATGTCTCTCTTGGTACTCTAGCTATTTCTCCTTCAATGCTCGGCTTAAATGCATCGACTGCGTTTGATACCAATCCCCTGTGATGATTTCACTCGATTTCAACAGATCATAATACACCACACCGAGCTGATCTTACCAAATGCAGAGCATACCTTGATACCATGAATAATCGGTTTAGACGTCGACATGGAGCCATGTGTAAGCATTCCCCAGGATTTTCTGCACTTAGTATTATCGTAGTGCGCCGAATTTTCGTCGCTGGTTACAACGCGATTTAAAAATCCCTCTTGATTCTGTCTTGAAATTGCTGTTCGCAAGAAAAAGATGCCGTTCAACATCTCTCGGCTTCAGTTTGTACGGAATCCAATTTCCTTGCTTCTGAATCATTCCTATTGTTTTAAGGCATTTAAAAATTGCTTGTCGAGTGACTCCCAATTATATACATGATTATTAATTATCTTACCTCTAGTATGAATTTGCGGTAAGTAATGCCTCCACTTCAGAATCTTTGAAGATTTTTTCTCTTCCGCCGCTATACCGGTCTTCAGCATTAAAATCACCGCTCTTAAAGCGTTGAAACCACTCACGACACGTTCTTTCTATACGAGCAGTCTCATCATAAGCACTTGAAAGTATTCAATAAGCCTCAACTTCAGTTTTTTTCCAAAAAAAGTAGAAAATCAACACTTTTCGCAATTAACATCTTCAATTCAGAATACACTTCTGATGAACACAAACTCTCTAATGTAGTGCTGTCGTTATATTCACAAAGATTCATCCGACACTTACCGCTGCAGTCATATATCGAAAAACGGCAGAAGCAAAGTTGCGTACCTAATACAAACATTCTTTCTCACTGAACTACGTACACAGGATGTCTAGGAATTATTATAGATCCTTTATCTATGAAGTTACGTTATCTATTAGAGAGGTGAAAAATATGAATTGAGAACAATATCAATTAATGAATTCATTGAGCAGCGTGGTTACAATTTGCAAATATTTAAATTTATGAATTTAACACAGCATGCTAATAGTGCGTGGTACTAACAGTTATATAATATTTATTATTTTACAATGTAAAAACAAAAATGATGCAAAGACAATTGTCAATGATGCTCTTCGCGGCTTCGAGCTTTTTGTCGGCGAACTCACGGGCGTTGGCGTCCTTGACGTATAGCGCGTAACTGGACGAGCAGTGTGTTCCAAAAATAAGGTGCGTCATTGTATGTGTCCGGAGTGCTCCGTCTTCTGCTTCCGCACGATAAAAATATTAAGGCCTGCTCGATCTTGCTCGCTCACCTTGACCCAAAGGTACATATTCCTTATATCCGCTTTAAAGGCTACGGCGAATTGTCGAAATCTAATCAAGATTCCTACCAGGGATTGTCAAGACTGAGTCCCGGTGATTTAGCCGCAGCATCGAAGACAAGCCTAATTTGTCCCGACTTATTTGCGCTCGTGACTCCGAAGTGCGGCAAATACCACACCCACAATCGCGCCCGATCATCATTGATCTTTGCCGCGTAGTCTTCGTCAATAAGGCGTTGCATCTCCTTGTAATACAAGGAGGCATATTCTGTCAAACGGTCTAACTTTCTCGAGAGATAACAGCCTCTTTATCGCCTGCGCGTGGCTGTCCACGCGAGGCGAGTCCCCCGTCTCCCACAGCAGACCGATCTCCCAGATATTGCCGTCGCGGCGCACAGTGCTTTTAAGCATATCGAGGGTGTGGTCGTGTCATGGAAGAGGCTTCGGCGCGTTGGTGATGCCGAAATTATCGATGATGATTTATTTTCGAGCTAGCTCGTCTAAATTCGCATTTCGTCGCGTATATGTTTGCATCGGCTTGCTCCAGTCACAACTCGCGAGATGGTGACCTTGCCACCGATTCGACTTGCCGTTCGGCGCGGGCGGCGTTCGACACTGGCTTAGCGTTCACGCCCCGATTATTACTCGTGTTCGATCGAACAAACCCATGCAGCAATTGGTGATGCGGCTTTGAACAACGCTCGCCATTGTTTTTCTCGTACACGGTAAAAGAATGGCCCGGTTCTAAACAATTATAACACAGGCGTAAGCGCTTGGCCTGATATCATTTGCGCGCTAAGAAATCTCGTGCAAAAAACGTGCACGTGTCAATGTTATGATTTGCCTTATTGCAAATTGCACACCGTGGGCTTCATTCGCCTCGTTCACCATGTCATTGATCTTTTGTTCCTAGCGACACTGCATGCACCACTGCCGTGCGTTTACGCGTTTTGCTTTGTTTAGCTTTTGTCGCCCGCGGCATGGCCGTTTCCTTAGCGAAATCAAAAATTTCGCCTGCGATAGAGCGCTCGGCCTCGTGATGTAAGAATTGTGTAAACTTTTCAATGTAGTGTTCCCTGGCCGACAAATTCGATAGTTGTTCTATATCCGACACTAACGTACGTAAAAGTACATTTTTGTTTCCAAAATGTTGCTCTAACATCTTTATAATGGTGGCAGCATTTTGTGTTGAAATCAGCAAGGCACTCAGAGTCTCCCTTTTAACGCTTTATATAAGCGATTAAAATTTTCGAGTTCGCTGTACGCTCCGGTCGTCGTCATTAATTCATTAGTTTGTTTAAAGTTCAGCCATTCGAGAGAATCGCCCGTGAACATCGGTAGTTCTTTCCCTTAGGCTAATCGATTAAGTAATTGATGCGGCGTATTATGTCCCGTAGAGTTGCGGACGGCGCGAAGCGTCGACTCCAATACCGACATCAAGTGCGCTACAGAATCGTTGGAAATATCATGAGCGCCCGGAGTTACATTTTCTGCAGAGACTGAAGCACTTGCTTTTACATTTGATGTTGACATTACCGCAGGATGTATTGGTGCGCCGCTTGATGTTGGTCTCTCAGGCGTCTCAGGCGCCTCTGGTTCGTTCGAAGTCGTCAGAGTTGCTGGAGTTTGGTGGGGGTGTCCGCTCGGACGTATCGTGTTGGGCTGTAGCAGGTACTCATCGTTCTTCTTCTCGACGACTCGCACCGTTGGCGAAAAAGGGACCGGTCTCGGGACGTCGTCAGATGTTCTCCTGAGGTCGCTCTCTTGGTTCTTCTTGGCTTGTGGAGGTTGGTCGCGAGGTCTCTCCTCGTGTTGCTGTACCGAAGTCGCGGATTGCGACTCCTCTCGATGACTCTGTTTCTCCGGGGGTACTCCAGATCCCATAACTCGATTAATCTTCGTGTTCCTGGTGAAGCATGGAGATTTCGCCTTCTTCGATACTACTCGCAGTCTCATGGCGATCGGCTGTCCCTTTGGATGTTCAGCCGCAGCGGCTTTGGTTTTCCTCGGCGCTATGACTACAACCGATTAAGGCGTGTGTTCCTCCGTTGATGATACCCGATTTAAAATCCCAGATTTCGGCACCAGTTTTGCAGAAGAGGAATCGGTGATGGTGGCAAGGTAGATATAGGTAATGAATCGAAGCTGGTATAAGTATGTTATAGAAAATAAGCGTAATAAACAGATTGTTGCAAGAAAAGGTAAAGCTCGCCATTAAAAGGGACGGGTATTTCCAAAAGGAATCCCCAGATACAAATTGATCTTGAAGTGTGGCGAATTTAAAATTCTAAAAACACAATCCATTTTAGAAGGGTTTGACAAAAATATAGTAGAGTCAATAGGCTTGATTCAAGAAATTGTGCTTGAGTATCTGTTACCAAAATTAATACAGCTTAGGATAGTACCAGGCGACGTTCAAGGCGTTGATGTTATATTAGGTAGAACCCTTACAGAGGCTGAGGATATAAATTATTTGCAAGTAGAAAACAAATTGCAGTCTTCGCAAATACATGTTACAAACTTAGAAACCATAAACGAGACACAAAAAGTAAACATTACAGTACATCAAAAACAAACTTTAGAACCGAAGCAAATTCATTTTATTAACGTTAAAGTCACACAGAAAGAATTAATGATCCCTGTTATCAACCATGAAAAAAGTAAAGAAAAATTAAATAAAGACGAAATCTGAAGTGAAAGAATCTTAAAACTTAAAGAAGCATCAGTATTTGAAAAGCGCATCGAAGATGATTTCACAAGAGAACAAAATGAACAGCTAATACCAATGTTATATGATAATCGCGAATGCGTGACCAAAACATCATGGGAACTGGGTAGCGTCGACATCTTAGAAATGGATATCGAATAATCAGCCCATAAGAAAAGAGTGGCAAAAACATATTTCGTCGTCTCTTGCGTTACCGGGAAAGATTGGAATGAACTCATGAGTAATTTAGCGTATATTCTGAAACTAATAAAAGAATCCGGATTAACGATCAATCTAAAGACATGTAAATTTGGAATGAAGAGTATAGAGTTCTTAGGGTTTCATATCGGAGAGGGCCAGATCACGCCAGGCACAGATAAATCAAATGCGATTAGAGACTTCCTCAAACCACAGGATCTACACGAAGATTGCATATTCTTAAGTTTAGCAAGTTTTATTAGACGCTTTATTCCACGGTTCGCCGAAATAGCAAATCCACTAACGTGCTTAACAAAAAAGGATACAAAATTAGAATTGAGTCAAGGAGCACAATGTGCATTTAAGATCTGACATTTGAGATTTGACATTAGACATACTCCTGGTGATAAATACAACATGTAAATGCACTATCAAGTAGCCCTGTAGAAGAGATGCAAGACAATAACGAAAGAGAAGAAATATTCTTATTAAAGGTACAAGAAGGTAAAAAAGCAATTTTAAACATAGAAACTCCGAAAGACTATATATTAAGCTTTCAAAGACGAGACATGAAGCTCTTAAATAAAACTAAAATTTTGCAAAAAAAACTGAAAATATAAAGAAAGGAGAAGAAGCTGAAGTTAAAGATTTTGAAATAACTAATGAAGTGTAATACAAAAGAATTATTGAAAATAATAATGAGTGTCAAGTATTCGTTGTACCTCAAGCAATGAGCCCCACTCTCGTGCGGCCCTTTCCCGCCACATATCGACGGGAAACGAGCTGAACTTTGTCGCAAAAGCGTGAGAACCAAGCGCGAATAGCGTTATACCTGAGTCTCCCTAGCGCCGCCAGCGCCTACCTCGGTGAGGGCGTCAGAGAGCGGAGCGCGCGATGCGCCGCCGACGAATAAGTTTCCGCGGGTCTCCGAATTTCGGGTAGGCGCAAAACGTGCACCGTTCCCCCGAGCCCAACTGGTCAGCTGAGTGGCCAGCAGATAATCGCGCCACGCAGGTTGCGCGGCCACGGGGCGAGTGCACAAGGCACTCCCCCATTGCACGTGGAAGTGGGTGACACTGTCTGTGTCGCTCACATTGTACACGGCCGGGCCGGAGAATTTTCTCCCCGGATCTCCCCGTTACAACATATATATATTGAGAAAAAAATTATAATATATAATATATATATATATATATATAATATATATATATATATATATATATATATATATATATTGTGACGGGCGGACTTTGCGCGCGCGGGCTAAGAATCAGCTGGGCACCGCGGCCGTGGGGCGGGAAGGGCGCGCGTGAATTTGAGAAATGCGCGATCGCGCCGCGCCGATTAGTTTTGCGCCGGACACCGAGCCATCGGTCACGTTCGCGTGTCAATAGGAGTTCTGGAAGCGAGCGTAGAAGATAATAGATAAACAATAAAGAGAGAGAGAAAGAGAAAGGAGTGCCCAGCTGAGCGCGGTCCCAACACCATCCGGGGAAGCGAGAGAGAACGCGGCGACCTCCCGGCCGGATTGTGGCCGGGATTATCACCGATAAATCGACTGCCAGGTAGGGCTTCATTTATATGCATGCCCGCGAATGAGAGAGAGAGAGAGGCACGGGCGCGGTCCCTCCCCCCAAATATCATGAGTTGAGGGTGACCCGATGAGGGTCCGAGCGAGGCGAGGTGCCTGGGTCCCGGGGTCAGCACCGCCGCGAGCCCGTGGGGGTTCGTCGGCCGGGTCGAGATATGCAATGCTCGGTGCCAGAGGGAGTCGTGCGAGGCGAGCGGGCCGGCGGCAGCTTTTGTACAGTCGAATGCAGCGGGGCGGGTTTTGTCCCCCCGTCGCCCTTTATATATATATTAAATAAATATGCATTTTAGAAAGATATGCTCTCCCGTGTGATAATTTTGAAAGACCCTCCCTCCTCCCGACTTCATAACCGCCGCGACCGACGTAGGCCAGCCGCCCGGGCTGGCCCGGCCGGGTCCCCTCCGGGGCGACCGCAGGACCTGCATCAGGGCAGGATGGCGCGACCGGAGGAAAAATGGCGTGGGGCTCCGGGCCGAAAAAAAGCACCACGTCACAATATATATATATATATATATATATATTAAAAAATCAGTAGAATGTAGGCATATGTACAGGATATAGTTAACAAATCTTATATTAATTGATTTAAATTGAAAATCAAATACAGAACTACCAGACTCTCTACTGAATGATCAATTATAGATTCATACCCTACTTCAAATTGTTATAGCTTAAATAAAAGTTCTTAATAGTCATTGCAAACTTCAGTGCTATTTCAAATTATATAACTTAATAATATAATAATGTAATAATCATATAAGAATATAATATTAGCAATATCTATAATGATTTGTATTTACATTAAATTAGTTTTTTGATGAACTTTAGCTACAGTTTCACTAATTATCATTTATTAACTAAAATAACGATTTACATTTAAATACCAAAAAAATATGAAATAAAATCAGTTTTAAAAAAATTTTTCATAAATACAGGTACTATTAAGCTTCATCAGCGGATTCGTGATAACTTTGATGGGCTTAATGCACTTAGGTTTTCTTGTTGATTTTATTAGTATGCCAGTGATATCTGGTTTTACGAATGCTGCCGCAATTATAATAGGATCTTCACAAATCAGTACATTACTAGGCATTAGTGGACGTTCTGAATCCTTCATGGACGCTATGATGAAGATCATAATACAAATTACTGAGACTCGACTTTGGGATACTGTTCTTGGAGTAACTTCGATTATTGCTCTCGTTACTTTAAAGGTAAAAACTACAGATTTATTTGAAATATTCAATATTTTATTTAATAGTTTAAAATAATATGCATAATTAAAAAAAATACTTTTTTCTATTAAATAGGCAGCACGGTGAAACCTATTATTCAAACCTACTTAAATGAATTTTATAAAACTCGTTCACTGCTTTTCATGTGACCAAATTAAATCTATTGCAAATACCTTCCATTGAGAGCAACAAGCATTTAATAATTGAGACGCGACAAGCATTTAATAAAATAACCATTTCTTCTTCGTTGCTATATGTCAAACAATTTCTCTGTTGAGGTATCTGCTGAACCCTCCTTTTACCCCCACTATACCACATCTAAACTGGATATTGTGACGTTGTCACTTGAGAGAGAGAGAGAGAGAGAGAGAGAGAGAGAGAGAGAGAGAGACAGAGAGAGAGAGAGAGTGAGAAAAGGAATGAGCGAGTATGTAAGAGAGAAGCGTGAGTGCGAGAGAGACAGCAGAGGTAACGAGTAAGTTTACGTGAGACGCGTTTGGGACGGACGGAAGGGCAACGGGTCAAAATACGGCTAGCTCGCAGAGAGCTGGCAGCTCCGCTGAAGACCGAGCCGCCGGGCCGCAGGACAATATGGCGTCAATTCGACAGGCTGCAGCAGCGACCTAGAAGAGCCGCTGTTGCGCCGGCTAGACCCCTCCCCCTCACACACACTTGAACCACCCAAGCAGTAGGGATCCACTGCGGACTTGCGGCCGCGCTATGTTAACGACGACGCGCACGGTGGAGAACCGCCAAGACCATCTTGATAAAGCACCGGTCGGTGTCAAACACCACCGCTGTCGCGCCGCAGCAGAGAGGAGCCGTGCCATGCCGGCACGACGCGGCATGCCGTGCTCGGACAAATCGATGCCGTAGCCATCAACACGTGAAGGAAGACGAAGCCTAGAAGACGACGTCGGCGAGAAGTAACCGAGGATGGGAGTTGTCCTACAGGTTATCCAGGAGAGGCCGGGACAATACACGACGCGGGGCTGAGGCACATCAGCAGAGCACGCACCTCATGGACTTCGCTCGCCATTGACGCGAGAGGGCCCAGAGGGCCTTTTGTCTCAGTGTGCCTCGAGAGATAGGATTCGGCTGTCGTCGCGTGCAGTGGCAAGGAGAGATTTGATTTGGCGGTCGTCTTGTGCAGTCGAGAAGAGTCAACAGAACCAATACCGCTTCAGGGCCGATGGAAGACGTTCTCCAGGTCGCCCCTCCTTATAAGCAGAGAAAAGCAGTCGCTGCAGGGACCCGTAGGTGACGTCAGCTAGGCCGCACATTTCCAGCGACAGATATTGGCCGCCGCCTCCAGCGCGAGACGGACGAGACAACCACTTGTCGTCGCTAGCATCCGACAGGAAGCGATCGCTGACGCTGTTCTTTACTGCAGCGAGCAAGACTATCGCCAGGGACATCACCGGTGAGTGGACTTGGGAAAACCTCCCGCGGGTGCGCGTGGAGTGCTTGGTCGCGGACGGGACGGATGCGGCGCCGACGGTCAAACGGAATAACAGCCGCGCCAGTCGTGTAAATCATCATGGAGGTCGGACCGCAGTTGAGCGCAATCATCACTGATGGATTTCCCTGCGTCTCAACAACGTGGTCGTTACGTAACTCGCCGCCGAGAACGAATTAGTTTAGGAGAAATTGTATGCCGTGGTTAGGCGATAAATAAATACCTATTTATATAAAAGTGAGCCCTTTATCGTGTTTTTGCCTTTTCCTCTCATTATAGTTGTTAAGACAAGAGAAGCTCGTGCCGGTTCCTTCCCGCCGAGGCCAGCAGAACCTCCCCAACAGAAGAGTCTCCACCGGCTAGTCAGGGGCCGCTTGCTTCGCGCCCAATACATTATAAATTTCAGCGAGCACGCCGTTAGACCGTCGTGAGGCGAAAGGGCCTCTCTTGCAGCGTGCAGGAAAACAACGCGTTACAATATCTTAGATCTCTTTTTCACCAATGTACTTACGCTCTCTCTTTCTCTCTCTCTCTCTCTTTCTCTGATCCCAAAATCATAGTCCAACTATCTTCCGATTTTTTACCGATCCTCCTGAATATCTCCTGTAGCTACTCATTCACTCCCCAAATAGTAGAATCCATTGACTGATTTGATTTCAAATTTCTCCTATAATCATCTCTATTCAAATGTTAGACTATAAAAAACCCTCAGGATATCGATTGATGTGTCAATTACTTAACCATTTATTCGACAATAGTCCGCGTCCGTGCTAGCCTTCCGGCGTACATCCGTTCCATGATCCTCGACAAGAATATCATCCAGAATAGCTGGTAACGCTCTCGCGATACTTTTCTCAATATCAAATTATTCTATCAACAATGGCAGCTCAGGAAAGCGCTCCACAACCATCAAAGTAAAATTTTTATAGCTTTATCGAGGAGGGCGAGGAACATCTGAACAGTTTCTGGTAAGCAGTTAAAAAGCTTCGAAATCGCAAAACCTTAATTCTCCGCATTATAATCTAACGGTGTTAAATATTAACTCGACCAAGATAAAGCCGATTTACTCGTCTCCTCCCTCTCGAAACATCAACATCTCAAGGATGGCGAATAATTTTGTACCAACAAATGAAATTTTTCATTCACCTATCCATCCAAGATTAATGACATCGTGCATTCTCTCAAACAGTACTAAACTGCCAGTAGCAATGGGATAAAAAATAACGTTCTAAGAATCCTTCCGCGTAAGCACATTACTCTTATCGATAATATCTCAAACACTATCATGCTCCTTCACTACTTTCCTTTTGCCTGGAAGAAGGTCACTATCATCTGACTACCAAAGGCAAGCAAACCTTTATCCTCTCCTTCCAGTTACAGGCCAATTAGCCGTTTAAGTGCCTCAAGCAAAGTAGTTGAGAATGCTCTTCTCAAACGCCTTTCATCCTATACCGCTACACAAAATATTTTTCCTGACTGCTAACACAGTTTCCGGACTCGACACGCAATGACTCATGAACTTTTACGCGTTACTGAACTCCTTTGTAATAGTTTTAATAAAATATGGTTCTCCGCAAAGTTCCTTCACACAGAGTCTGGCATAACGGTCTCATCTTCAAATTAATCTAACACAACTATCGTCACTATGTAGTGTACGTTTTAATCGTACCTCTCGAATTTCATCATTCGCGTTAAATGTGGTGTTGGGAAAGTCGGCCTTCTGCTGCCGTCGCCTGGCTGATCTGGTGCCGCCCCTGCTGGTACTGGGGAAACGGCCTTAGCCTCGCCGTCACTGACTCCGGGAAATATTGGCTCGAGAGCGCTCGGAGCCACACGCAAACTAATCTAATCATCACTAACCATCACTAAATAACTGTAAACTAGGCTATTAGGTTCTCTCTCGTTTCGCTGCCTTTCTGTGTTGTAGGTGCTCTACATAGCCTCCACTATTTTTCTTCTTTCCTCCTTCCATCCCTATTTCTTCCCTATCTACTAAAATTTTTCTTAAGATTTTTCTTTTCGACCGTACAGGTCACCCCCACCGGACAGTGCAAAAATTTCAAATTGTTTTAAAATTTATTATATGCAATAAGGTAATTTAACGATATTTTAACCATAAAAAATGAGAAACATGCAGGATTTAAAGAAGAATGTAAAAAAATTTACTATAGCGTAATGTAAATTTTCTTGACATCTCATAAACTAATTATTCAATATATTTCATCATCTCACACTTAATTCTAATCTAAAAATAATTGTCTAGTTCTTTCATTTTTCAAATCACGGATAAATGCTAATAAAAACGCACCTATTTGGATATTGTTAATTTTTAAGGACTTGTTATATTGAGTATTCATAAAATTAGTTTAAAATTATTTTTTATAATTAAACAGTAGTTACGTATTATTAGATATATAATCCTTTATGTCCCAATATTGTTCTACCCGATAAATGTCAAAAGCTGCAAAACTTCAAGAACTGTTTGCTCTATTATTGTCATGCGATGTATACTTTATTATAGTCAAATAATAACATTATAAGCATGAATTTATATTTTAAACTTAACTAAATTTATATTATTTATTTATGTGTACATGTACAAGGTGTCCAAAAGTATGAAAACATCGAAGAAACTGTCCATCTTAAAACATTTTTATTGTAGTTGCAGTGAAATGCAAGGAGAAATCCAATGGTAACCTTGGATTTGATGTTGAGCTTGACGTTGAAGGTAACTTCCAAGTTATTCTTTTTTCAAATGGCAACGAAATTTATGACAACGGCAATTGAAAGTGTACGAAATTTTACGTCCAAACATGTACTCAGGTTATAGACCAAAGATAACCTTGAAGTTCATTTGGAGAACATTTAAACTTAATAATAGTTTGACGTTGTGTAATGTTTTTCCAAAGAAGTAATTCCAAAGAAGATCACTTCTTTACTAACTTTTTACGATGAATCTATTGGTAATCTTGACATTATCCTTAAGGGTCATACCGAAGTAAATTTTTTTTACATATAGCGTTACTCAGAAACAACGGCGTGGACGTACTAAAATCTGTTTCCTTTAACGTTAGATTTCGATTAACGTTAGTCCCCCAGCTTCCAAATTTTTAATCCAAACTCAAAAAATCTAAACTTACGAAACACAAAACCCAGTATTGATATGCTAACTGATGTTTAAATGAATATTAATCTTAAATGCTTTTGTAATTCAAATATCTCCATCATACAAAAAAATCTTAGTCTTAAAAACATCTATTTTGATAGATTACTGCAGTGGTAATTGTCGGTTAATATAAGCAGGTAAAAAATTTCGTATAGTAAAGTTAGATATCTGTCAACATAAGGATAGCACCAACACCTTTTATTGGAAGAAAACTCCGGTAAGGCTTATTGAATACTCTGAAGTATATTGAAACTACTCGTAATGAAAGAACGTGTCAACACATTAAGAGCGGTGATTTTGATGTTGAGGACCGGCATAGCGGCGGAAGAGATAACATTTTCAAAGATTCCGAAATGGAGGCACTACTTACTACAGATTAATGTCAAAGGCAAGAAGATTTAGCAATATCATTGATAGTCACTCAACAACTGATTTTTAAACGCCGCAAAGCTATGGGAATGAGTCGGAAGCAAGGAATTTGGGTTCCGTACAAACTGAAACTGAGAAATGTTGAATGGCATTTTTTTTGTGAACAGCCGGCGACAAAAAATGGGTCTAATATGATAATCCCAAGCGGAGAAAATCATCGGGAATGCCCGAACATGCCTCCACATCGACGCCCAGACAGAATATTCACGATACCAAGATTATGTTCTGCATTTGGTGGGACCAGCTCGATGTGATTTATTATGATCTGCTGAAACCGAGTGAAACCACCAATTGAATGAGAAACGGCTAGAGTACCAAGAGAGACATGATTACGTTATCTTGCAATATGACAATCCTCGGCCACATATCGCAAAATCCGTCAAGCCGTACTTGAAAACCCTAAAATAGGAGGTCTTACCCACAGTACTCTCCAGGCATTGCCTTCCGACTACCATTTATTTCGAACACATGGCACATGGCCTAGCTGAGCATCGTTTTTTCGAGATGGTATTCAACAATTGCCTAAAAGATAGCAAAAAGTAGTGGCTAGTGACGGACAGTACTTCAAATTATAGAGACATAATCACTTTTTAAGAATTAAGCCTCAAATTATGGAAAAAAATCGATGGGAATAAAGTTGCGCACCTTATAAAAAAAAATAAATGGCGTAGTTTATTTTTAAAAGTGTGGTAGACTTTAAGTAAAAAAATTCCATATTATCGCTATAAAATGCCAAGTCTCACTAAAAGAAAAAAATATCAATTCTTATGATGGAAGGCTGGCGTCAAGTAGAAAGATCACATAGGGCAAACTCCAATTGCACTCTCGATCATTCAAAATACTGTTAGAAAGTGACGAGGTCTTCGAACTCCCGCAGAAGATTGGCGAATGGACGGACTGCATCGTTTGGTGTAACTTTTACCGTAACCAAATAGATCTGCCTTGGCAACATGCAGCCGCTGGCAAAACAAACCGCATCGATGTCCATGAGCCGTCTGCGTCGAAGATCGAAGGCAAGTCCGAAAAATGTCAGGAATTCAGCGCCGATAACAGGATCGCTAACGTCAACAATGATAGACTACCATCGGTACCTGCGCGGCATCCTCAGGTCCAGGACCATGAGATGCGAGCAATAGGTGGCGATGGTGGAGGCGTTGGCAGCGCTAAGAGTGAGCGGGCTTTGACGCAGCTCTCGTTGAAATGTCGCTCTAGGTTGAAGCGAGACTGAAGAACCTGTGTCCACCAGAAAATGGAGCCATGATGTACGGTCTGTAACGTACAGACGATGTTCAACAAGTGCGCCGACCGCGTGAACCTGCGAGGCTAGTTTTCCTGAGCGGAGAATGAACAGGGTGGCTTGCAGCGGGTGGTGTCATGGGCGAAGCGGTGATGGTACGAGCACCAGGCCGAGTCGATAGAGCTGGGAGCAGGTGTTATGGAGCGCCTCTGTTGCGACCGGCGGGAGCTGAAAGTGATCTGAAAGTTTGTAGACTCGCACATAAATGGTGCTACTAGTATTAAATGCATATCATTTTTAGTTACCTATAACCTTCAAAAGATATGAGTATAAATTTGACAACTGTTGAACTATTAATTTATGAGATATAGCAATTTGTGTAAAGCAACTTGTGTTTGTTAAAAAAATGGATAAAAAGGAATTTCGTGTGTTAATAAAGCATTGCTTTTTGGCGAAAAAAATAGTGTTGAAGCCAAGGCTTGATAAATATTATTTTCACACTGCACTATGAAAAGCAATCATTTAGAAGTAGTTTGCTAAGTTTAAACGAGGCGAAATGAGAGAGGTACTACAGAGGCTGTACTTTAACTGCCTGAGACTCAACCACTCAGTGTTGACGTGCCCATCCTCTTCCCACTGCAGAACCTGCACGGGTGGTCACCATACCTTGGGCTCAAGAACATCAGTATCGTCACGCCATCTTACTCCTTGTCCAAGATAAGCGAGACTTCGGGTCTACAGTTGGCCGATCCGGACTTAGGTGGCGCTCCATTGGCTTCTCTCAAGCGAACTCACCTGCAAAAACTTGGTGGACAACTATGTTGGGCAGCTCCAGGAGCTCATCGTACATATGACCTGGCACCATGTCTCCTCTGCCGACAACGTGGCCGACATCGCCACTTGAGACCTTGATTGTGGCCGTCTGCGCGACCTTTCTTTGTGGTGACACGGTCCGCCCTAGCTCACTGGACTTGATATCGACTGGCCCTCCAGCTCTCCGCGGCACCCATCCGCCGATGCACCGCCCTCCGACCCCTTGAGCGATCACTGCTTAATCACACGGACCGTGCCCCTGACCGAGCAGCTGATGAACCGTTTCTCGGATGTCCATCGTCTGCTCCGCACTCTCCGCCCCTTTCTCGACGACACCGGACTTATGCGAGTGGCCGGCCGCCTGCAGCATTTCCAGTTCCCCGACGATGAACGACATCCGAGCACCCGTTGGGCCAAACAAGGGCAGGACACGCGGGTTTCGCCTCGCTTATTCTTAAGTAATTCAGTGAGCTTAGCTCATCGGCGGCCACGCCCGAATCAATACCTCTGGGCCTGCCTCCTATGTCGCCGTGAAAGGGCTCGTCCTCTCACTCAAGCCATGGCTCCCCTGCCTGCTGCCCGGGTGACTCCATCCCGACCATTCAGATACTGCGGTCTAGATTACGCCAGCCAGTTTTCCATTCACCGCTCGAGAGGTCAAGGCTGTGCGGCCCTAAAGGGCTATATCGCCCTATTCGTCTGTCTTAGTACCAAGACGGTCCACCTTGAGCCCGTAGGCGACCTCGCCACCGCCAGTTTTCTGGGCTCATTGACTCGCTTCAGCAACTGCCGCTCATTATCTCCACTGATAGGCGATCTCGAGGACCTCGACGTGCCCACTCCAGCGCACTTCCTCGTCGGGACAGCGCTCGCGACCATCCCGCAGCCCAACCTTGCCGACGCTCAGTTCGATCACCTCTCACGTTGGCAGCTGTTTAAAGGTCTGAGGGACCAGTTCTGGGCTCGTTGGAGAAGGGAGTATCTCAACCTTCTCCAGCACTGCACAAAGTGGACCCGCCCCCATCTGAACCTCAAGGTCGGGGATCTCGTCATCCTTCTGGACCCATCCATTCTCAAGCCAGATGGTCGTTGGGCCCTCGGTCATGTCCTTCAGATCCACCCGGGCCACGATGGACTGGTCTGCGTGGCCACCTTTCGGAGCGGAGATCGCACCTACACCCGGCCCATCACCAAGATGGCGCTCCTCCCTATCGCCGCTTACCAAGGGTCCTCGGCTCAGCCTACCTACAAAAAATTATGTTTTTTGTTCGAAAATTCTTTTTTTATATTCTTTGGACAATTCTCATCAAAAAATAATATCATATATCTATACAAAAAATTAACAATTTCAGAGTTAAAAATCCTCAAAGTTTTGAAAATCGTGATTTTCGCCATTTTCAACATTCAGTTACTGTATGAAATTTTAAAGTAATTTTGCTGCGTGATGTGCAACTATCTAGAAGTAATATATATGTACACGTATCTATGTACCTATATTATATATATGTGTGACGTGGAGTCGTCGGGCCGCGGGCGATGGGCGCGCTCGAGTATTTTGGTAGGAAAAGTTTGAGTTTTGGTTTTGGCCTCGAGCACGTCCCGAGGCCGACTCCTGCGCCCGCGATCTTGCGAGAGAAGTGAGTTCGCGAGCCGCCCACGACCCGAGTTGTGTCCAGGACGAGGGTGCGTCGCACCGTCGAGCCCCGCCGTTGCCAAGCCGAGAGGCAACGCGGAGAGGAGCAGCCCGCGAGGATCCCGCCAACGGCCAAGGTAGGCCTTCCAGCCTTGATGCGTGGCGGAGAGAGATGGCCTGCGAGGGTTGCCGAGGCCGGCGAGCGACGCACTGGGGGTCGGGACCGAAGCCGCAGGGGCCCCGCAAGGGACGGGCCGCGTAGACCCCGCGTGCGGACAGCGGGCGCTGTGCGCCAGGAGGCGAAGGAGTTGTGCGGCGGCGGGACCTGTCCCGCGAATAAATAGATTTAAAAAAGGATTGGAGTGCGCGATGTATTATTGTGCCCGGCCGTCCCTCTTCCCAACTTCCATGACCGTCGCGACCGTCGTGGGTCGACCGTCCGAGTCGGCCCGGCCTGGTCCCTCCGAGGCGACCATGAGCCTGCGTGGAGCAGGAGGCGCACTCGGGATAGCGCGGCGCTCGGCCACCTCGGAAGCAATCCGGCTCCCGAGGAGGAGGCGCCCCGTCACAAATGGCAATCGTGACAGGACGCCGGCGACGATGCGTTTCGGCAAGGGAGTGCGGGGAGGGCGGCCCGGTTGCCCGGTCATAGGGCGACCAAAAATCGTGTCGGGAGTGTGTGCGCGCGAGCCCGAAACTCGCTCGATCGGCGTGAGGGAATGCGCGCGGAGGGGGGGTTGCCCGGTGAAGGTCGACCCCGGAGGCGCGACGAGAGTGCACGAGCCCAGGACGGCCCCGAGGTGGCACGTGGGCGCGCGTGGGGTGCAGCCGCCGCTCGTAGACACGCGAGCTCGGTGCGTGGGAGGGGGGGAGGTGAGAGGAGTCGGTGGGTGGCGCGGCGACCTGGTGTGTGGTGCCTCGGCGCGGCCTGGCAGCCGCGAGGCGCTGAGCGGACGCCCGCTGCGACCGGCAAGGGGTGGGTTTGCCTGGCACGCTACTGCAAAGTGGCGCGGGCCGTCACTCGCTCCCGCGGACATGGCCACAGCGAGAGGAGACGCGTGGACCTGGGGCGCGGCTGCACGGCCGTGCCGGACCAGCGCGCGGGCTCCGCGGGCCGCAGCGGCGGGGGGACAGATGGGGCGAGGGGGGAGAGTCCGCGCGGTGAGGGAGAGCGGCGGCTGCACCGGCGCGTACCGCATACGGCCCTGGGCTCGCGCAACGACGGCTGCCGCGGCGAGAGCTCGTGCGCGCTGCCACAGCCGCCGCGGCAAGAGCTCCCGCTCGCCTACAGCCCGCGCGGCGCGAGCCCAGGGCCGTATGCGGTACGCGCCGGCGCCCGCGCCGCGGGAAATCAAATTCCCGAATTTGATTTCCCGCCGGTTGCGAAGGCGTGCGGGGCCCCGTAGGGGGCCTGGATCGCACGCCCGGATAACGCAACAGGGCTATGGGAGAGGGGCAAGCCGGCCCGGCCCAGGGTTGATGTGCTCGCTCAAAAGGGGGGGGGGGACGGCGCACGGGAAAGGGGCAAGATGGTGCCTCGTGCGGCGTCAAAAATTTTGAATTTAAATTTTGAATTTTTTTTTTAATTTATTTGATTTTTTTTTTTAATTTATTTGTAATTTAAATTAAAATTTTAATATTGGGTCCAATTTAAATTAATATTAATTCGATTAATTTTAATTTGAATTTGAGTCAATTGTAATTTTGATTTAAATTTGAAATAAAGTTGCGGGGGCGCGCATGGACTATGTCCACGGTTTTCGCGCCCGGTTAACGCAACCAAGCCCAAAGGGGTGAGGGGGCTAGCCCGGTGAAGGGCTGGCCCAACCGGGGGTCGGTAGGAGGAGAGGAGGGAGGAATCGCGGGGGGGCAAACGAGCCTGATTAAAGGTTCGCGCGCCCGGTGAAACACGATTCAGTAATTTTAGGCTGAATTATTCCCGTCTGAAATCCTCGGAGGGTACCGGTGGGCCGATAATAAGGCTCGGGCGCCCGGCTGCCGCAGGCAAAGGGAATTTCGCGGGAAAATTCAAATTTTAGGGGATAATTTTGGGGATAAAAAGGCGTGTTCCACCTGAGGTTTTCGGCCCTTCTCGGGTATTGGGGCTAGAAGCCCAACGCCGGTTCGAGAATCGAGAACACAGGTGAGGGGCGACAGTCGTGACCGAGTTGGACCAAGACTCACCTTATCCCTAACGGCGAGGGGGTCGCTAAAGGCCTTAGGACCCTAGGGGTGGGAGAGGGAAGAAAGGGAGACCAAAAAGGGAGGGGACAAGGCGCTTTCTTCCCGTCCTTTTCGGAGACCTTAGGTACCAACCGGCAGTGGGGTTGAAAGGTAGGACCCCACGCCACCACGACTGCCCAGTGCTGGCCTAGTACGCACCCTTAAGGAGTCACTGCGACCGGCGACGTTGCCGAGCCGACGCGTTAACGATTCTCTCTCTCTCCGACTGATTTAATTAATATCACGATTAATATTATATATTATGATTATTGTGTATGTTTTTCTTTGAGGGGGGGCTATAGGAGCCAAAGGGGAGTTTCGGACAACGGAACCGAGCAGCACACGGCGTCGGTAGTAGTTAGGACTGCGAGGGGGGTCCCGAAGGGGGGGGGGGCAGCGGTGGAGCGTTCCCTGAAAAAATGGGCACGAAGAAAACTCCTTTTCATGGAACCGGCCCGGCAAATGGACCAACAGTCCGAGGGCCAGCGAAATGAGGAGGGGGATGGGATCGGGGACCGTGAGAAGGAGGGGCCGACCGAAACGGTCGGGAACCCCGACTCGAGGTCCACCGAACGCGGTGAACAAGGTGGTCTTTCAATAGAAGACTACCGGACCCGAGTCAGGGCGATGCTCGGGAGTATGACGGCCAGGAGACTCGGTAGGCAAGTGTTAGCACTGCCCTACGTCGAGCTGGCCTCCGCCCTAGTGGCCAACCACCTCAACTATAGGAGGGGGGGGCCTGAATTATGGGAGCGGCAATGGCGCTGCGCGGTCCAGGCGGCAAAGCCACATTGGTCCGTTCCCTGGCTCTCAGGGTACGATGATGATCCGCGTGCGGATCCCTGGTCGGAGCCTCCCTGTTGCGAGGAGCTGTGGACCGTTCGCCAAAGGGCAGGTCGGTCCGGTAAAGCTCCGGCTCGCCAAACAGAGAGAGGTAGCCCCGAGTCATCACCCGGATACGGCAGCAGCGAAGGCGAGATGGAGGAAGTGCGGGGCTCGACAGAGAGACCTGTACCTCCGGTGAGGGAATCCGTCAAGGGGCTAGAGGGTCCGGAAGGGGCCCGGGCCGTCGGGGGAGTGCCTCCTGCAGGAGGCCTCCCGGCAACCGAACGGAGGGCCCCGGTGTTTCAACTATCAGGGGTGGAGGCCTTGCAATCGAAGACCATCCTGGACGAGCACCGAAGAGTGCTTGCAGATTTGGCTCCGGTTATCTCCCGAAAGTTGGGAGACATCAGGAATGGGAGCGGATAATAGATGATATTTGGTAGTGAGGCTAGGCGGGAGGGACGTTACAGCCCTTTTTGACCCGGGTTCCCAGGTGTCGGTGATCCACGAGCGTGAGGCCCAAGGGTACCAGCACCGGTGGCGGGTCCCCAAGGTGATGCTGAGAATGTCGTCGACGTAATGGACCAGGCGATGATCCTCGGCATGGACTTCTTCAAGAAGTGGGACTTCCTGGTACAGCTTAAGGCCGGTCTATGATCGGTACCAGTAGGGGATTGGAGGAGTTTCAAAGAGAGTGATCTGCCTGGGCAGGATCCGGGGGTCTTCGGGGAATGCGCCGGCATCGTCGAAGTTCTCGATGAGCAGCGGGAGCGTGTTAAGGCACTAGTGAATAGCATTATTCCGGAGCCTGGCAAAATACACGGGTACGCTACTCTCATTGAGCATCACATAGACCTCCCAAAGATTTTGGAATTCACCCAGATGGAGGTTAAGAAAATGCTAGAAAAGGGAATCATTGAACCCAGCGCCAGTGAATGGTGTAGCGCGCCCGTGATCATCCGCAAGGAAGAAGGCAGCTACAGGTTCTGCATTGATTTCCGGGATATCAATAAGTTGACCCGGAGAGATAATTACCCGCTACCCAACATGGATTCTATCCTGGACAAGTTGCGTAGTGCGAAATACATCTCGAAGATCGACTTAAAGAAGGCATATTTGCAGGTGTTCTTGACCGAATGTAGTAAACAGTACACGGCTTTCGCGGTTCAGGGGTCCGGACAATGGCAGTTCGTGCGACTGCCATTCGGGCTATCTAATGCCCCGGCGACCTTCTGCAGGCTAATCGGGGCCTTGTTCGGCCCCGAGGTGGAACCACACGTGTTCGGTTACCTGGATGACCTGATAGTCGTGACTGAAACCTTCGAAGAACACCTGAGATGGCTTGAATATGTGCTACACACCATAGTAGACGCAGGGCTAGAGATCAATCGCGAAAAATGTGAGTTCTGCTGCTCTAACGTTGTCTTTTTGGGATATCGTTTGGATGCGGAAGGACTATGGGCAGACCCGGAAAGGGTAGCCCCGGTCCTAGACTACCCCGCTCCAAGAAACGTAAAGGAACTTAGGACGTTCCTGGGTATGGTAGGATGGTACTCGCGGTTCATCCCCATGGAGTCGGAGGTCAAAGTGCCATTGGTTAAGCTCCTAAGGAAGGACCAAGAGCGGTGTTGGGAGGAGGCCCAGGACTCTGCATTTAGAACCCTGAAGGCAGCGCTGGTCAAGGCTCCGGTGCTGACACGGCCCGATTTCTCCAAACCCTTTACGGTTCAGAGTGACGCCGGTAATTACGCTATTGGCGCCGTGCTGATCTAGGAGGATGAGGAGGGGTACGAGCACCCCATCATGTACGTAAACCGCGTGCTCAGTGCCGCGGAAAAGAATTACACCACGACGGAAAAGGAGTGTCTTGCGCTTCTGTAGGCGATTAGGAAACTACGGTCGTATCTAGAAGCCTATGAGTTCGTCGCACGAACGGATCATAGTGCTCTGAAGTGGCTGAAGAATCTGAAAGATCCCACAGGCCGCCTGGCTCGAAGGGCTCTTGGGGGGGAGGGAACCCCCCACAAGGGAACGGGTGGGCGGTAAGGCTCCCGCGAGGGGGTCGTCCGCAACCCCGGCCCCGCGGCCAAATCGAGCGCGAGGCCCACAGGAGGGCTGAAGCACACGGGGTGAGGCCCATATATATATATATATATATAAGCCGGACAAGGTTAAGTACAGATCCTTCCGTATCTCCCGCTTCGCTGAACGTCACTTGACTTTGGAAGTCCTGTTGCAGACCAAAGCGCCCGACAGAACCTAGGTAGCGCAATTTACTGTTATAATTTTGTAAATATTAAAACTGCAACCGGGCGCAGCTAAGCCGGTTGCATACTGTCTAATGAAGCACGGGTGAGTGAGAGAAAAAGAGAAAATACCTCTCCCTCACTATTGACAGTCGCGGGCACGAACCGTGCGACACCGTGAGAAGCGCAGACCTCTCTCCCGTTTAAGACCCTTAGGGTGGGGTCGTGCCGATCGACCCCACTAAGTAGTACGGTCGACACGAGAGAGCACGCTAGACGCGGCGTGAAGTTGAACTGCAACAAGCGGTTGCGTGGCGCGCATGCGCGGTTTCAAAAATCGAATTGGTACGAAATTCGAATATGTTCCTTTTGTAATCACGTTTGAAGTGAAATTAGCGAAAGAGCGTGCAATGTACAATTACGAGAATGCGAATTTCGTGCATTGACGCATGCGCGGAACGTTTAGTGTAATAATTTTAGGTACTGTCAATTAATAAAGCAAGTTTTAGAAGAACTTAATTTTACACTAAATAAATTCTTATTTATTTGCCGCGTGGGCGTCGAGAGCGACCGGTTAATCCCCCGTCTCTTTCCCCTCATAGAATTTGGTGACGACGGAAGCGGTTCCGAGGACCATGCCGCCTTCGCGGGAGTTGCCGTTGGCAATTCAATAGCTGAGTGGCTAGCCAACTACGCAGGGTGCGCAGCCGAGAGGCAGGAGTTTACGACACTGGCCCATAAAAGTGAACGACACGTTCCATGTCACTCATATTGTGCTCGGCCGGGTCGGAGATATTCTTCCTCGGATCTCCCCGTTACAATATATCTAGTATATAGAGGCCGCCTTCGAATAGGGCAATAAAAGGGTCTTCGTAAAACTTGCATAACTTGAGATTTATAGTAATAACAGTTTCAAAAAAATTCAAACTAATAAAGGGAGTGTTAATGAATAATTTAAGCCCTATCCGATTCAAATTACTTTAAAATTTCATACAGTAACTAAATGCACATTAGCTAAGCTGCAGATGTAGTGTGCATTGCCCCATTGCATGTAGAAGCGTATGGCGTCATCACTTCCGCCCACATTGTACACAGCCGGTTCGGTATACATAGTGCCCCGGATAACCCCGTTATAATATATACACACAATATTTCGTTAAACATTAACATTTAGTAAATGTTAAATATAATTAAGTTTTAAATATAAATACATGCTTAAAACTTTATTGTTTGGCGATAATAAAGCAGATATAATTTCACAATAATAAAGCAAACATTTCTTTGAGTTTTGCAGCTTTTGTAGTTCATAGGGTAAAATAGTACTGAGGATATAGGGTATTAACTAATATTTAGTTATAAAAACTAATTTAAACAAGTTTTTTGTAGGTACTCGGAGTAAGTTTAAATTTTTAATTTTTTATGGTTCCATTTTCATACAATCAAATTTTGAGGGATAATAAGATACTTGTCCCTGTATCATTATTCTCTATTTACATGTAATATAAAATATATGCCAATACTATTCAACAAAAATATTTTATTAATATTTAGGCTCACCAAATATATAAAAAAAATTGTTCCAGTGTTAAATTATAAAACATTTAATGCAATTTACACATTGATTTTTTTATTAATTAACTAAATTAATAATAAATATTAACATGTAACGGATAAAAATAACGGGTTCAAAATGATTAAAAAAATTAATATTTTTCAAAACATTTTTAATATCGATTGTTAATATTGATTTGATGTATAAAATTAGAGTAAATAGAAAAAGAGTGATAAAAACTATAAACGTTTTGATACATAGTAATTCAAGTAGTAAAACTTATACTTTAAGCACAATTGACTTTATTTTAAAAAACAAGAATTTGCCGAAATGACGACTGGAAATTAATGCCTTCTATAACTATATTTTGATTTTTACAATTTTCATAATTGATAATCTAGAAGCATCGCATATTCTACTGCAGGAAAATGTTGTAAAACTGCAAATATATTGGAATACACATTATATATACACATTTATATATACACATTTATTTGTAACGAATTTATTAGGTGATATTTTTTAATAAATTTTTTTTGCAAAATAACCGACGGTCGTTCTTATGAAAGATCACACGAGGGCATCTTTAAGAGAAATATAGTGTTTTTAAGTCGCTTAAACAAATTTGTAGTAGAAATAAAGAATAACATTTACTCGAGATCAGATATATTTATTTAAATCATTTAATACAAAGTTTTATTATATTTAAATAAAATATTTATTTATAACAAAATGCACAGCATATTGGCCAATCTATACTTTTTTTAAAAGCAGGTTTTTGCGAGATCGATTTTACTCATCCTTACTTAAAACTTTACTAAAAAGTAATTTTTTGTAACCAGTAAATTTAATTAAACACAGTTAAACTAATTTAAAAATTACACACTATGTTTTGTACACTACACTACAATATACTCTACAATTCTCATAACAACTAACATTATTTTGTATAAATTTTGTATTATTTGTTATAAATTTTATTTATGTACCGAAACATACTTTTTATATTAATCTAATCCGTTTACTGAATCAAACTCTAACATGTTTAGAACTTGCCAGGGAAGCGCAGCGGTACTTGTATGCAGAAATTCATGTTTTTGATCCGGATCGCACGAAATGCCGTTGTCGTTATTACTGGAATGATTTTGGCTTACTGTATCTCATTGTATGGTCACGAACCTTTTAAAATTACTGGTAACATTACCGAGGGTATGCCTACCTTCAAACCTCCGCCGTTTTCTACCAGTTTTAATAATGAGACCTACAATTTCCTAGATATGATCAGAATTCTAGGCAGCAATGTTGCTTCTGTGCCGTTAATTGCATTACTCGAGAGTATAGCTGTTGCCAAAGCTTTTGGTAAATTATTTTTAATTCTTTCATACTCAACAAATATTATCTATTGGGTACTTAATTTGTAAACTTTTATACATAAATTTATAGAAAATTTGTTATAAAACTAAATGAGGCATATAATAAAAAATATAAATAAGTTACATAATCGATTGAAAGAAGTCAACGTACAGTTTCTTAAATTTTCTATACTTACAGATAAGAAATGTTTTTTTCTAGTTGCACATTATTGTTAAATTAAAAATTTGTTTTATTTATTCAAAAAATAATTATAATTTAGAAATAATATCTTCGCCGTTGTAAAAATTATAGCAAAAGGTAAAACATTGGATTCAAGTCAAGAAATGATAGCCGTTGGACTTTGCAATTTATTGGGGAGTTTCGTACGCTCAATGCCAACCACAGGCAGTTTTACTCGCACTGCTGTGAATAACGCTTCTGGCGTACAAACTCCTATGGGTGGAATTGTTACTGGTGCTCTTGTACTACTTGCTTGCGGATTACTTACCTCTACTTTTAAATTTATTCCTAAGGCTACACTCTCCGCTGTCATAATCGTTGCGATGTATTACATGCTTGAAATAAGGATTTTCAAAATACTCTGGAAAACTAAAAGTGAGTACTGTGTCTAAAAAGCACACCGATTAATTTAAATAGTGCTTTAATTAAATTTTTATATTTTATAATAATTCTATAGAATGCAATATGTAGAAGTCATTCGTTTAAATATCAGATTGAAACATTACTCTCATGAAATATATATTCATAAAAATATTAAATCGTGAAACAAGAAATATATACATGTTTAAGTCAATGAAAAGCTAAGATTATTTATTTATACATATATAATGTAGTATAATATTTGAAAATTATTTATAATTATTAAAATGATGAAAATAAAATGGTAATTGGAATTATTATAATATTGCGCACCAAAATATTTACGAAAAAAAACAAATATAAGTTTATTAATTTGTTACAGAAATTGATCTCTTACCAATGGTAATTACGTTAGTAATCTGTTTAATGGTCGGTCTCGACTTAGGGATAGTCATAGGAATTGCAGCGAATCTGATTATACTGTTGTACAAAACGGCTCGTCCTGGTCTGTTGATCGAAGAATATAAATTTAACGAACAAGCAGTGCTTTTTGTCTCACCTCAGCAATCCCTCAGTTTCCCAGCTGCTGAGTACCTAAGAGAGCAAATTACGTCTTGGTAATCGATTCATATAAGTTTCAATAGTATATTGTGACGCTATACAGCTAATTTTAGAGTGTATCCTTCCATTCATATTTCAAGATTTTAATTATACTTTTCAGAACATGCAGACAAACTTGATAAAAATAAAGAAATTACTGACTTTTTGTAAAAATTGCAAATTTTATCCTAATTTATTAATTTCTTATGTATGATGTAGTAATTGTATATAAAATAATCATAATTTTTACTATAAATTTCAGTAATTTTTCTGACAATTAGCTGTTTTCGAATCACTCAAAAGCATAGAAAAAAATAACATTGCTCTCAGTTCACTAATCATGTGCTATTATTTGGACAACAATTTAAAATGTATCCTATTTTTTTATCCTAGATAAAACACGCTATTGAATCTATAGTAAAAGTATACAGTCATTATAGGAAACTATCGAAAGCTATTTGAAAAAATTTCACATATACAATATTGCTCTTTTTGATTGACGTAAAATAGACGACGAAAAAATAGTGTATGCGATCTGATTGGTTTTTTAGTACTCGTAAGAATTTCAATAATTCGTGAAATAATACTGTTACATGAGAGGGAGAAGTCGAACGCTCGACAAGATGGGAAACCTGCAAAATAAATGACTCGCGATGATATCTCTTGTTCTTACTGATGATTTATTGTTGCTTATATGTTCGTCGGGGAAAAAGGTCTCGTGTCTACTCTAGAGTCTCATTCAGTGCTGATTACTCATCTCTTTTTTCGACTCGCGCGTCCTTCTGTGGTAGCCGCTATCCGAACCGCTGTACGGCACCCGCCGCGTTCACGGAAATTACGAGTATTTACCAATTGGTAGATATTTGAGCTGTTGATACCGCAACTTTGTCGCCTGTTCCGCCAAAGGTAACGGCGCACTATGAACGCGGGATCCCGGATCACTCCATGGCACCGTTAGGTACCGGAGCTTAACCGCGTGGCTCTGTCGTTTACCATGTCGACGGCGTTGACGTGACAAAAGATATACCTTTCATTTACAAAAACTTTTTAAATAAATCATTCGGTATCACCGACAGTAGTTTTATACTGTTATCTTTCTATTTTCAAACGTTTTTATTTTTTATATTGCTCTTTTGTTTTAATAATTTTATTGCTTAGGTTTTCTGCTTTCGTTTTATTTACCATGCATATACGTACTCGATTACCTAAATGTTCGAAACATTTTGTACTTTTCTATTTAATTCTTGAATTCTGCGTCGACAATAATTGCTTGATTTGCTTTGAGTTAAATGCAGTTTGCAGTTATGCTTAAGGTTTTGACGATTGTTTAAAAAATAAAAAAATTTAACTTTTTAGTAGAGTTAAAATCTCCCTCTATTCAAAATCCAACTATCTGGCAATTTCTTAAAGGATAATTTTTTGTTGGTAGTGCTAGCTGAAAAATACTTAGTATGAGATTATAATATTATGTACGATATTCACAGATTTTAATTTTCATGAGGATTATATGTTACAGGTGCAACTCAGTAAATAATACAAAAATCGTCGTGATTGATGGTCGCAATGTCAATACCATTGATACCACTGTAGCTAAAAACCTATCTCTGTTACTTGCCGACCTTGAAGAGAATGAACGGCAACTTATTTTCTGGAACTGGACTGAAGATACACGGAAAACTGTCGTCTCATTTGATGCATTAGCAGATTCGCATTTCCGAGAATCTATGAATATACCCCAAATTTTGAATGGTAAGTTTAATTTAATATTTGCATACATGTATGTATATACACATATGTGCATATATGTGCACATTTACTTTAAGATGCTATTTATGTCATTGATTTTCTAGTACCATTGCGTAGCTTAAAGACATTATGTCGTGCAGGCGATTAATTCTGCCGTCAAAAAAAAGTCTCTCTATTATGAAATTTATTCAGTTTTTTAACGACTATGAGAGAATGGTTTCCCTTGTATATCCTTAAAGCGAAAAGTTCAATTGAGTTTCCTCTCATATTCTTCGTGCAAAAGAAGATGCTAAATTTCAGTCAAAATTTCAGTTTTACAATCATATTACATGCTCAATTTTGCTTCGGTCATTTTTCGATGAGTGACTGCAATAATAAATGCCGATTAAAATAGGCAGGTCGAAAATTTCATACATTAAGGTTAGATATCTGTCAAAATAACGACAGCACCACATTAGTGGATCTGTGTTTATCAGAAATGTATTCTCGATCGAAGATGTCAATCTTTGAGCCAAATTCTCGTAATTTGCGGAAAGTGTTGATTTTCTGCTTTCATTTGAAGAAAATTGCAACTGAGGCTTATCGAATTCTTTCAAGTGCTTACGGCGAGATTGCTCTTAGTCAAAGAACGTACTGGTGGAACATAAAAGCGGTGATTTTGATGTGGAAGAAGAGTCCAAGCAACTAGAGTCCTTAAGAGAGGCGGAAGCCCCCTCCCTGGGGACATCCCTCACTGACTCTACCTTTTATAAGTTTTCCCTTCCATTCACTAAAAACCTCTCTATCACTGAGAAACCCCGCTATCGAAGCGGCACAGCCCGTTCTGATTGAGCTTTGCCAATGGCTTCTCTAATGGTGCTATTGAATGCACTATTTATATCTACAAAGGATCTTATAACAGTTTCCTTCGTTTCCATCGCTTCGTCAATAAAGCTAACCACTGAGTGTAACGCAGTTTCTTTGGATTTACTTGCAGTATATGTATACTGACCTCGGTGAAGTGGATCGAATCTAACAGATGTTTGTCTGATATAGCAGTCCACCAACATTTCCATAATTTTTAATAAGAAAGACGTCAGGCTGATCGGTCTGAAGTCCTTCACCAAGGAGTAGTTTCTTCTTCCAGCTTTCCGAATAAATGAGTCTCGTGTTCTCTTTCAAACTCCTGGTACATATTCAATGGGTAAAGTCTGGAAAATTGGCTCTTAGAAAAAGTTCTATGGTATCTTCTTTCGATTTTATGGAATTGCCCTCCGCGTCTTTCAGGTTTTGTAATCTGTTGTCATTTTTTTTGGTCAGAAGTCTGGTTAATTTAACTATGTCTGCTAGGGTTTCAATGCCCGTACAGTAACTTTTCCTATTTGTCTTCTTTGATTTGATTACCTTCCTTTAGAAGTCATTTAGACTGTTTTTATATTCTTTCCAACTTTCAAGGTCTTTCTTCTTTTTCGCCCTATTAAAAGCCTTTGGGGTCCTTTTTCAAAGTACCTTCAGGTTTTTGTTGTACCAGGGGGTACTGCTAGGTACCCTTGCAGGTTTTAATGGGCAATTATTTTCATATGTCCTAACGATAGCTGTTTGTATGCCTTTAATGTTAACTACACTCTGTTGTAGTCCGCCTTTAAAATCCTCCCAGTTTGTGTCTTTAGGTTTTCTTTTTGGATTCAGCTTCGGTTTTACGTTTGATGTCCCGAAGGTTATAGTTCTGTGGTCTAACATGGATGGTTCGTTTTCTACTCTCCATCCATGTATAACCTCTTTAGTTCCAATTGAAACTAGGGTGAGATCTAAGACTTCCTTTCTCCCTACTGTGGCAAAGGTTGAATTCTATTAGGGCTTCATCCCTGGCGTTGATCGGTGCTTCCCCATGCGCCATGGTGAGCATTAGCATCGCATCCAATAATCGATTTTAGGTTGTTGCGTTTACTGTTTTCGACTACCTTATTCATACCTAAGGTACGAATCTCTTCGTCATGGGGCAGGTAGGTCGATAAGACCAATAAGCTTCTCATACGGGATTCCTTGTCCACGAATTCTTTTTTAATGATTGTACAGTCTCTGGAACACAGCTCCTACAACAAAAATCCAGTAATACCTTTGCAGGTTCTTGCATCTTGATCATTTGACCGACATTGAGTTTATAACCGTATTTAGTTATTAGTTTTCATGTTTATATTTAGTTTATAGTGGTTCTTATATTAGGGTTATATGTACTAGGTGTGTTAAAAAAATAACGAAAATTTTTGTTTTATGAAAAAAATATTTATTTATTCATGAATATCTATTTTGTCCCCTTCAAAGTAATTCCCCTCGGATATAATACACTTCTGCCAACGCTTTTTCCAATCCTCGAAAAACTTTTGAAACTCGATCTTTGTAATAGCTTTTAGCTCTTTTAGCGATTCGCTTTTAATGTCATCTATGCTTGCAAAATGACGGCCTTTTAATGTTCTCTTTATTTTTGGAAATAGAAAAAAGTCACATGGGGCCATATCTGGCGAATATGGAGGCTGAGGCATCGTTACAGTTTTGTTTTTGATCAAAAATTCACGAACAAGCAATGAAGTGTGAGCAGGTGCATTATCGTGGTGCAAAAGCCATGAATTGTTTTGCCACAAATCCGGGCGTTTTTTCGGATTGCTTCACGCAAACGGCGTTGAACTTGT
Source organism: Sycophaga agraensis (assembly GCA_018906755.1). Classification (NCBI taxonomy): domain Eukaryota; kingdom Metazoa; phylum Arthropoda; class Insecta; order Hymenoptera; family Pteromalidae; genus Sycophaga; species Sycophaga agraensis. Next base: position 125,179 of record JACCIE010000140.1, on the reverse strand, counting down.
AGGTAGTACTCCTTATTGATTGTTTGATCTTGTGGTAAGAATTCATGATGCACTATGCCATTAACTTATCACGTTTTCATCGGTTGTTGATGTGCTTGGGCGTCCGGGTCGTTCGTCATCTTCAACACTTTCGCGGCTATCTTGGAAACGCTTATACCACTCGTAAATCCTTGCTTTACTCATAGCAGACTCACCATATGCCTTTGTTAACATTTTACAAACTTCACTACACTTCATTTCATTTTTTACGCAAAATTGAATACATATCCTTTGATCCATTTTTTTTCACAAACGAAAATAGCCGAACTCGAAAAAACACGTCTACGTTAGCGGCTGCCACTTAAAAAGTAAGCAATGAATATTGCTGAAAACTTTATCGTACTTCAGGGGCATGTGTACCAATATAATAAAAAAAGTTTTTATACAGGCGGACTCTCCAAACCCGCGAAATTTAAAAATTCTCGTTACTTTTTGAACACACCTCGTATGTGCACCTTAACCATGCTCTTAGCTCGCTTTTGGAATGGTGCAAGTTTATCTGAGAGAAATGTATCCTGGAAGTAACCATTGAGGGTCTACTCCTTTACTGTGCTTCTGTTTGAGAAACCTCTTCAGGCTTTCCAGCCGAGGGTTTCCCCAGCACTTTAAAAGTGACTATATCCACCTCAACTATTAGCCTAAAGTTTCTCTTTGCGGGACCATCAATGGTTCGTCTAGGCCAATAACTAAGCAACCATCGGCTGTCTTGCTCAAAATCGCCCATTTAGACGTATCTACGCCGTTATTCTGTTTCCGAGCCAGTTTCAGGAACTTCAGTACAGATTCGATTCCCGAGGGAGTTCAAGTGATTATATTCGTAATCTTGAGCTTCTCCGGGGATACTACCCTGATTTTGAGATTTGGATCCCTCATAGTCAGGTTGGTCGTTTTCTTTCCCAGTGAGGTTTCAGAGTTCCTGTCCTTGCAGTCAGCGACAGCTGTTTCCTTTCTGGGAAATGAATCCCTCAAGTGGAGTACAAAACTCTCTATTTCAATTTTACATATCCTCGCTATTATCGCCCTCTTCATTTGAAAGACAATATCGTCAGACATCACCTCACCAACGTATTGGCCACACGTTAGTGTTACCCTCGGCAAGTGCAATGGCATGTTAGGGAAGGATCTGTCCTTCGAAACTTGTTCAACCTTCGATCTCTTGAGCATTTTGCTGTGCCCCTGCTCGGAATATCACAGGCTTGTGGAGGCCAACCTTTTGCTGATTTCCGGGCGGACGTTCACAGGGGTTGATGTCTAGGGTGCAGTTCCTAGTTCCCGCTTCCTCTTTGCCTTCTTCTGTTTTCTACCCGCCGCGAAGACAGGCATCCTTCCCTTCCCTTCTCAAGCGCTTTCTGCTTTCTGCTTTCCTTTTCTGGGCCCCACTTAGGCTTCGGTTCGAGTCCGTTCCTAATGTGGGGTTTTGCATATTCGGTGGTGTCGTGTTAGCCGGCTCCGTTGTCACTGAGGTTTTAGAAGTCGGCCCTGAGTTTCGAACTTCATTCACCTCATTAAGTTTATATTTTCTGTTCTCAATTTTGGCCGCATGAGTAGTGCGAAAAGAACGATCTGCCCGGCATTACACGCTCTACATGGCACATGGCCTAGCTGAGCAGCGTTTCTTTTCTTAAGAATTCAAAGAATGAATCGAAATCTAATCCTGAATTTTTTTTCTTCTTATTAACAACAAACACGTTATTAATAAAGAACTTCTGACATCAAGGGTCGGACTGACTAAAATCCTTAACGAATGCATTCGAGTTGTATCAATATTTCTAGATTTCTACTCATGCCAGCAGTCGGCCACATGGATTCGATTTGTGGTTGCTGCTGCTTCTGCTCTCTCCCTTGTTTCTCCTTATTTTCCCTGTAGTAGAGCAGCATACAATTTTATCTGCGATGACTTAGACAATCTCTCTATTGATCTCTGATAGTAATGTATATTTATATCTATATCGTTGTAAGCTTGGTACATGTGCTTCTTTATCATTTACGTATTTCGACTAACATTTTTCAAATCTATTAGAATAAAAATAAGATTATAAAACTTATTTTAATCTAATGATAAAATAAAATTCATGGTTTTATAAAATCAAGAAATATAAAAAAATTCTAAATTTACAGTATAATTCAATATTAAATTAATAATGGTTATGTTTATATTCAGATACAATTTTAACTTCTGAAGAAATTGAAAGAAGCGAATCAACAGCTTGAAGAGGTCTACATATAAGAAGGAGCTTAAAAGAATTGACAAGAAATATCAAAGATATATCTTTGTATGTGGCAATTTGGCAATCATTTCTATAATTTTATCCATTTGTTCTCAATACTTTAAATAATTTCTTTTATAAAAAAGAATAAAAGTTATAAATAATAACAACAACTATATGTATACAATTATATTTTATACTCTCAGAATAAAATATCATATAGAAGATAATGAAGTATTTTTCTGATTTTTGTAATTATATATTAATTTATTGAAAATTCAATGCATAAATTTTATAGCAGTATTACGAATTATAGTATAATTTCATTTGTATAATTTAGTTCTTATTTGTTATACATATTTGTTGTATAAAAACTAACAAATATAATAATTTGACGTTGTAAAAATCCAGCCCCCGTAAAGCGCGAATTCTCTCGCTATAGCACACCAAATAAGAGTAGAGGAAACAGTCAATGAGAGAGAGTAGGGCGGAGCTCCCGGGGCCACAAGGCAAGCAGGGAGCCTGGCCGCGCCCTCTAGGCTTACACGCGTGTCCATTAGTCGACGGTCCGCTGCGGTCCGATTCCTGCGATCCCTCTCTCCCATTGACTATTTACACGCGATGTTGTTAGGATGACCTTGGCGGACAGGTGCGTGTTGGGACAAATAGACGTAAGCAGCTGAAAATTGCGTATAAAACTTGCGTTAATACGCGGCGCGCTACCCCCTACCACAATAATGTGCGAATTCGTAAACATCACTGTACGCGGTACCTTTGGCCTACGTGAATTAAAAAAATAATTGCGATAAACATTTGTTTTGCAGAAAAATCCATGTACAAAGGGCTCGCCGAAGGAGCCTGATTCAAATCGGTTAATATACAGCATTACACCAAACGTCTGCGCGAATTCTCATTGGATCAAGATAACTAGAATCTGATAGAGGGATTAACGCTACTAGACATTCAGGACACGCTCTCTCGCGCTGCCTTTTAGTCTGAACCCCATCGTTATATAAAGTTGGCTAATATTGGGTATCAAAATTTCAAGTAATTTTGGCAATGCTATAACAGTTAGCCCAAGCGGAAGTTCGCATCACCTCGAGAATACGTAGCTAGAAGAGCTTTAGAAAAAGTATCAGTATCGATAAATTAGCATAGCAGAAGTACATAATAGTAATGTTTCGAATTTCCGATTATGTTTATAGCCGCATTTATTTACTGTCGGATACGTAATGTTTTAATGCAAGTATAAACTACTGGTTATAGAAAACATAGATGCAACATTCGTAATTAAATATAAATTTGTAACGTAAAAATTGAATTGAGCAATAGTTAATGCAAGTTTAGAGTTTATTTTACAATTTCACTTTTTAATTTCTGTTTTTGTGTTTCATAATTTATAATTATTAATTATTCATTTGATGCGTAATTCGATTATAGAATTCTTTAAGCTCTCGTATGGCGTCGAGCTCCCAATTGTCCTGCCCTATGAGACAGTGATTGGGTTGCAAGACGGAGCTCACGTGTAGCTAACGCGCCTTTTATTTCGTGCGCGCCCGCCGTGCCCCGTATGCAGAAGCTGACGACCTACCAGTTAGGCTTATCACTCGGTGGCCAGGTTCGCTTATTTGCGCCGCGACCGACCAGCCTGCGAGCGATATGGTCGAGCCGTCATCTATCATTGCTAGCGTTTGGCATTCGCCCACCCTCCCCGATGGTGTAGCCGGAACGATTTTCTGTCACACGGCCGTACAAGCATGTACAAGCAGCAAAACGACCTGTAGATCAAGCATGGTACGTTTATCAACATCGTCAAGCTTTTTGACTTGTCTTTGCTGGTAATCTTCAAAGCGCAGTTGCTCTCAGTTTCTAGCGCCAAAGATCTTTTTTATAATAGATTCGATCTCGTTGATCGAGCCATAGCAGATTCTACTTCGATTCTAACGGGGAATATTTTCAATCTTAGCTTGGTGATTACCTTTGTACTTTGAAGAATTATAAAACTTTCTGTTATTAACTATAATAATAATTATAATAATATGTACTGTAATTACAAAAATCTGGGAATCGACGCTTTAAGCTTGTGACGGAGGTCTCGGATTACCTGTAACATGGCGGCGTGTTTGTAAATAGGTGCTCGAGGCTCCGTCGGCGCGGCACGCGCGGGGATCAGCCGGCGGTTTGGCGTGAAAGAAAAGCGCCAATCGGTAGGTGATCGACCGTTTGGTCAATTTTCGCGCGGACCCGAGCGCTCTTGAACCGTTTATATCCCGGAGCCCGCGATCCGACGTTAGTCCGCGAATGTGCCCTCGGAGACGGAACGCCTCCGCCTTTGGTAACAGCGCGTTGCACGAGTGCAACCGCCGCTATCCACCACCAACACCAGGAGAGGCTAAAGCCGGCACCCAGCACCACCAGGGGCCGGCTGCCAGGCAACAAGGCGACGGCGGCAGAAGGCCGGCTTCCCCAACACCACCAGGGGCCGGCGCCAGGGTTACGGCGGCGTTCCCGGTCCGGACGGGCCGGGCCCGAAGAAAGGACCAGCAAGCCTCATCGCCAGGTGCGTGCTGGGGCAATTCGCGCGCGGCGAGAGAGAGAGAGCGCACGCGACGCGGCGGACCCGGCTAGCAGCCCAGGGTCCCCTCCGAGGCACGTCGGCCTCGGAGTGGAAGTACCACGTCACAAGCTCTAGCGGATATGCCTTCTAAGCGCTATCAGCAAAGTGGATACGCACCGCAAATAAAAATATCATTTCCATTTGCCAATATAAATTTTAGACTAGACTCGTGATCACTTATAAATTTTTTCATATAATGAAACACATCCTCAATAATCATATTAGTCATTGCTTTTTCTCAATATCTCAATGGCATTTTTGTTATGTCTTAATAATTAATCCGGTTTTTAATACAAACATAGATTTTAAATTTCCTCACGTTCTTTTTCTAGAATTATACATATACAAGTACCTTATCTTTTTTTTACATTGTATCGAAAATGAAAATTATCCATGAATTACTTAAAAGATAAGCCTTCTTGTCTTATCGGTAGCAACTTCTGCAAAAATCCAGGTTGGGTATCATAAAATTTCTCGGAGTCCCTCGATTAAATATCTGAGTGTCAGGTTTAACATCAAGCTCAAATGATATCAATAGTTCAGTATCCTATAGAATAAAATCCATATCAATTTTCTCAAACTTTCTTACGAAAACAAAGGTCTTGTTGTGTCGCCGTATCATCACTTCAGATCTCCTCCTGTTAGCGACCAGCGAGTTTGCCACATGCATCGGCGCCCACAGTTCGAAATCCGAGTCCCAGAATCTCAAGTCGTCTAAAAAGCAGATGAAAGTAGAAAATACCTATGCATTTTAAGTGATTAATAGATACTTTTTATTTTCTATATAATTTTGTATCTAAAACAGTATGCTTAGATCATGTACAGCTCAAAAATTATGATTGAATATAATTGAAAATTATGGAGAATTTCTCTATAAATCACAAATTTTTTCTGCTAGTATCATTTAAATAAAAATTTGAATAAAAAATGAATTCTACAATTTAATACTTTACAATTTAAATTGATTCCAAACGAGATATTGTTAAATTGAAAATATTTTGATTTTTAATGAATTTAATCATCAGTTTTCAATTGACATTATATTTAATTCGATTGGATTGAAATATAGCTTAATAAAAGAATATAGTTTATTAACTATCCTTCATTAAAAAACTCGCCAACCCATTTGTTCATTATTATTATCTGAAGTAAATATTATTGAATATTTAATATAAAAATTAATGACATTAAATATAATTTAATGTAATTTTACATAATAAATCCTATTTTGGAAAACAAAATTGTTTTTTTATCAAGTCAACATAACGATAATTTGTCAATAAATACATTTTAATAAAATAATGTTTAATGAATTAGTTAATAATACTAACAAATATCAATATGCTTACACACACACACACACGCGCGCGCGCACGCACGCACGCACACAGCAGTTGTATTATTCTGTAGCGCACTCTGGCGGACTGGCGGAGTCTATCGATCTGTCGACAGAGCACCTGCATACTTGCTGGCATGTGTATGCGTGGGGGAGAGAGATGCAACTTGTCATCCCTGCAAGTATGGTTCTATTCACTAGACTGTGGCTGACTTTCCCAAAGGCGCACTTTTCCTGATGCAGTGATGCGCGCATTGGAAGAAACTCACCCGTCTACTATTAATCTTTCGCCATTTTCCGAGAGCGCACAATTTTCGTTAACTTCACCTAGAATTTTTTCATAGAACTTTTTAATTACACTAAAAAAAGAAAAGTTTGTAGACAAAGTTTATCTTACGTCGTATATCCATGGACAAGATCAGATCAATTTTATTCTACTGAAGTTCTAATAGTGGCAAAAGGATAATTAAACCTGAACAAGTACAAGAAACACTTACAAATGTTGTGATACTGAGTGTACAATATATGTCATTGTGAGAAGTTATAAGCTTAACAAGAGCTTGCGAGCTTCTGCTAATAGATTTTTTGTCAACACCAATTGAAAATGCTACCGCCGGTCCGCCATGTCACTACCACTGTCACAACTGCTACCGAACAGTATAAGAGAGGCTACTCCACTATTGGCACTTCTTCAGGAAAAGTTCAAGCTAACTCTATCGATGTAAGTATTGTAATTAAATTATAAGTATGTTTGATGCACAAACTTCCATATACTTCTTTAATTAATTCAAGGTTCAAAAGAATTTTGAGACTGTTACAATACTACCAGAATAGTAAATGATAATCATTCCATGGTTTTAAAATGCATTCATTTAGAGATGAATTGTAGTTATTTCTGCTAAAAACTGCTTAACTGAATTCTTTTTACAGTAATAACTATTGAAAAAATGAAATTAAACAATTTATTAAAATATATGCTTACTAACCACAGTTTTTAAATATGAATATGAATATATACTAACTATCACATGCAAGTAATGATCAAGAAAAAAATTTATTTCGTTAGAAAATAAAATATTTCCAATTAGTATATGTATATGTTATGTTATACTTAACATTGATTTTCAGATTACTATAATTATTCAAATTAATTAATTTAATTTGTTTTTTAAATATAATAATTATTGATATATTATTTTTTAAAATAAAACTAACTTACTTTAATAGAAAATTAATAGTTTTTAATTTAAAAGCTTGATTGTTATTTGTTCTTTTAAAGGAGTTTATGCGAATTATATATTTAAACTGTAAATATCTATAGAACATTCGTCGTTTTACATTCGTCAAATCATCTAAACTTATATACTTATTTCGATAAAATATAATATTTATAAAATTCTTGAAATTCTTAAAAATTAAAATAATGTTTTGTTCTATTTACTTTTATTATAATATGTACCGATAAAATAATAAAATATAGAAATTGTATATAATTACATCGATAATTTATTTTCAGATAAGAACAAAGTCAAACTAATGTAGATTACGTATATATAGATGTAGAGGGAATAAGTGAACTTTGTGATCTATTCGTGTAGAGAATCATTGTATTGACAAAAGTTTAACCATTAAGAAAAAGCAATTCTAGTCAAAACTTTGAATGCATGGAAATAAAATTTATGAATAAAAAATACTCTTTATAGAAATCTCCTATATTTTATGACTTCGGTACATGAACAAACTAGTTCTAGAATGCATGTATTTTAATTAATAAATATGAAATAAATTTATTTCAATTTAGCCTATATTCAAAAATGTATTAAAAATCAATTAACAAAAATTGAAACTATATTTAAGTGGTATGGTATCATAAATTCCATTTAGTATTATAATAAAGTTGGCATAGTTTTAAACCTATAGAATTTTTTCTTATATATTAAAATATGAAACACAAAATCGTTGCTTTTAAAAGTTTATCGGCAAATTCACATAAAACTTATATACAATATACTAAGTTATTCTATTTATTACTTTGAATTACAAACATTCTTGAAATTTAACACGTTTTTAAAGGAAAAACAAATTCTAGTGGGAATGTATCTTTTGCAGTTATTTTGTTTATAAACGAGAGAATTATACTCGTGCATTTGAAATTAAATTATATATTTATTATTTAATAGATTTGATTATGTAACAAAATAAGTTATGTAGTATTATTATTTTTATCAAAGATTTTAAGATAGCGCTATTTTAATATACTATATTTTTATTATAAATATAATAAAATACATCAATTTATCATAGAACAGTACTCGTAGAAAACGAAAATGTAAATTTAACGTTGTTTGATTTCAGAATAACCTACCACAAACACGCACTGCAATACGCCCTTCCTCGATGCTCTGAGTAAGTAATTCTAGACTTTTCTATTTCTGACTTTCTTCTATCTTTCAATTTCGTTAGAATTTTTTTCAATTCTATGAATTGACACTTTATTAATTATTAGATGTACAGATTTTCATAATCATACAGTAAATGAATAAATGTGTCGTTCATCGACCAAGGCATTAGGGAGCAGTTATGCGGGTGCTGTGTGTAATTTTCATGTATGTGATCGTACGTGGACGATAATGTTTATTATCAGGAGCCCGATTAGCTTTCACTCTTTTATTAAATATGACTAGCTCTTGCCATTTGATTAATGCTTTTCTGGCTATTAGCTTCGGATTCCTGAGTGAAAAATTTTATCCCTATTCATCTTTTTATCTTTTGCGCAGCCAAGGTTAAGAATTTAGGGTGAATATGTTCTCCAATATGCAATGAGCTACTCCATTACTAAGACTTTTAGCCTATTACATTCTCGCTGTGAATTCCTATTTTTCTTGGATCTCCAACTTTAGCTAATCGTAAATAGGAACCTCAATTATAAGTAAATTCATGGATTTCACTATCCCGCACCCGAAAATATTGTATCTTTCTCATTGGATCAAGCAGAATTCCTATTTTTGCTTAGAACAGAATAAGATAGTCAGAATATAATAAGTCAGAAACTCCTCTCTGACTAGGTAATATAAAAGTGACTATAATGTCGATTCCTCAAAGCGAAAATCTTATTTTTAACGAGATTCTGTATTTATGGGCTGTTTTCATATTCATCATGAAAATATCTTTTTTTATCAAATACTTCAATCGATTTAATCTACTGCCAGCTCCCCCCTCCAAAATCAAATTGCAATTTGATGTTCATAATTCTAGTTCATGAATTTCGAAGGTCTGCATATACGTGCAGTTAATCTTTATTTAATAATTTTTAATAATATAAAAATAATATCATGATATACTACATAATTATTTAGCAAATATATTACGTACAATGATCCGCAATAATATTATTTATTTGTTTTTAAATTTATAGCATGACTTTGTGTACTCAAATAATTAACATCTAAGCTTCCTCAATATACTTTGGAGAATATGTCAATAAAAAGTTTCAGTATTTATATATTATTGTGAATATTAGCAGTATAAAATATCAAAAATCATTATTTGATTATTGCAGGGTGTAAAGAAGATGGGCAGGCGACGCTCTAAATCGGTTCGTGGAAACACAGGAATTCTCAAGGAACGCGCCAACATGTCTTTCATGCTAGTCGTCATGTTTTTTGCAGTTTTTGGTCTGATCGTCTTCACAGAAATATTCTTAATAGACGAGAGACGCGCTGGTGGCATCGGAGGCGGAAACAACGGTCGTCGCTCTGGCCAAAGACTTGCCGGGGCACCCGATCGACCTGATTATGAGGAAGTTGGAGTAAGTGCACAACATAACTAGGGTTTCATAGATAACATACATGTATAAAGATCTATATAGATATTTATAGAGTCATATTTTTATTCTTAATTATTATCTTCATACATCTTCCTATTTCGAATGTATCACGATATAGATCCTTCCTTGATTATTGAACATCAAACTTGAATTCCTTTAACATAAAATATGTTATTTATAAATACATCAGTTTTTCGGTCAATATGTTTAAATTTGTAGTTTAACGAGACATACTAGAATCCTGGAGACTCATTCAAACTGATAAATATATATATTAATTCTTTTAAATCTTTAATTTGAAGTAGACTCTTTTTGTAGAATTTGGTTCTTAAAGGGCTTAAATTGTAAGCATTTACAATTGCACAAGCACTGCAAATTTAAGAAATAATTATGTTAAACTAAAAATTTTAATAATTAATATATTACAGTTGAATGAGTCTTCAGACTTCTAATAGGATTCGTTCAATTACAACGTTTTACATACTTTACTAAAAAAATTCATGTAGTTATAAAGAACGTGTTTTTGTTACAGGCATTTAAAATTCACAGTCTAATAAACGTAAAATCCTTTTAAACATTTGTGATATAGCAGACAATGTCAAAATGAAGTCAACATATTGCAAGTACCGGTATAAGCATATTCCACTGAATTGTAAATTGGTGTGAGTAACAGTTATTGTTTAGTGTTGAATGTATGCTAATCTAATTTCATGAGTTCAAAAGTTGTAGAAATGTAAGACAGGCCTTCAAAGTATTAAAATGATGTATTTAACAGTCGACTATAAGAATATACTGTTTTTATTGCAGCTAGATGATTATGTGGGTTTAAAGGACAGCTTAGAGGAACATCTCGGTATGCTAGCACGTGGTGAGGAATCAAGTCTGCGTTCAAGTCTTGAAATACGTCTACCAACACTAGATCAGAGATTACGATTGACACATGCAGAATGGCTCCCTGTAACCAAAACTAGGTACGTTACAAAATTTGTAACGTTATATTATATAGTTAGATTATATAGTGAGCTAAAAGAACATGTTATATGTTATATACATAGGTAATTTTTGACATAAATCATGATGTTTTATATCAGAAGTTTTTTAATTTAAATTTCACAAATTACAAAATACTTATTTGTGTTAGTTTTATATGTATTTTTTACAATTATTTTTTTTATTTTTATACCTGCTAATAAAAAAATCATTGTTTCACTTTTTATTAAATCGACATTATTGTATTTTTATTATGACGATCCTTATTATCATTTAACACAGAATGATTGATCACTTTGATGCGTTGTAACACTTTTGTCAGTATTAATTAATATATTAACGTTTGTATGAACACTGTATGCACATACGTGTATCTTCACTTTGAATCAAAAGGAAAATTTTTTCTACCAGCATGATAATCATTGTTTTTGAGAGTAAACGAGTTTCCAAGTTTGATGCTCGATTTCCATCCTTTACTCCTATGGAGCTACCGTCGGAAGGTTCGAAACTACCTCTTCGCGATCAATGAAGATGCGTAGACTGCCCCTTTGACCGGTCACGATTTTTGATTTGTCAATCTCGTAATATCCAATTGTTTGCGCGTACTTTACTTAGTACAATTGAATGCGTTTTAATTTAATGTATTTATTTATAACTTTGATTAACTCTACCTTTGCTAAAAAATATTGAATTCAAAGACGAAAATCGTCGTTGTGCCCTGAATGCTATGAAAAATACACTTTTAAAAGAAACAGAATTAATTAAAAAAATACCATGGATATATAATTATTAAAATGCGATGATTTAAATATCATAATAAATATACATTTCAGGTTTAAATTCTTTGTATATTCAGCCTATTACGATGAAAGAATTGGGATTGGTAGTTCTCATCGGAGTAGAAGTACTGCAATCATACGCGTTATTGGTGCTACGAAGACAAGAGGTCCCGACAGAGTCTGGTGCAGATTCTGGTATATGACGCAGAGTTCAGAAAATGTGACAACTTCTGTAACTGTTGCTGCTAAAGTTAAGGTAGACAAGCAAACCATACACTTTCATTTTTTTAACATAATTTATTATTCATTATTATATTTTTAGCGGGGTATCAAGCCTAATTCTCTCAATATAGCCGGGTACTGGATCAGTTGTGTACAATGCGATAGGGGCGTTTCCGAATGCGAGAAATGCACTCAGTCCCACTTTTTCTTTTGCTCTTCAGAACTCTCTCTCTCTCTCTCTCTCTCTCTCTCTCTCTTTTATATATATTTTAATATTTGCGTCGGCGATTACTTATTTGCTAGATTGAATGTCAACTATAATGTTGCATACTCCGATGGTCGGTGGAACGAAATGTGTGTTTATTCGCCACATTCTCTGGATGTACAGCTTTTAGCATGGATGATGGACCAGCCAACAAAATTTTTATTCTATTTTTTGTTCACGAAAAACATTAAAATTAAGTTGTACATTTTGTGATATTAAATTAATATGCATTGGTAAGAGTGTAAATCATTTGATTACAGGTAATAAGGGAGCACTGGCACCTCAAGTATAGTGCCTGCTTTGTAATCTGCCCACTACCTAAGGAAGTTCCAAGTCTAGTTTATGATCGGATCCCTGAAGCAGTGAGTATTGTTGCACAGCTTCTTGCTCCACCGACAAACCGACTTCTTGTGCAGAATCGTCCAGCCAACAGACCTCATAAGCGCCAGCCACTCGCCGTATGTGTTAAGCCACTGCACTACAACTACAATAGAGTGAGTACAATCTTTCGGAAAAGAAATATCAATAATATTTGCACATTACCGACATGCTATTTTAAAAAATTTAATATCTTGTTATAATTCGTGCTTATCGATAGGACAATAAAAAATCTAGGCGTAAGCTATAAGTGATTTTATCAAACCCGCCTTTTTACCGTTAAATTAAAGGGTCTGGTTATCATAAATATAATTAAGGATTAATTTTGTTATGGGTCCACGTTATTTCAATGACAATAATGATATCAATTAAAATGATACTCAATAAGTTAAAATAATCTTTTTCATTCATTCCAATATTTCTCTGTAGAATTACAAATCACTGGAAAACATGAGATATGGAAATTCGATAGATAGACAAACAATGGATTGGGATTTTTTCCAATTTTTTCAATTTATTTCTTACACCTTTGTTAATCTAATGTTTTTGAATATTCGATTACTTTATGTTTAAAATATGTGAATAATACACAGTTCTAATATTTAATCGTAGTGCATTACATGAAGTAGCGAATTCCAGTATATAATTTAATTCTTAAGGGGATGTTCGGCCCATTACGGTCAGTAATGGTACCTTAACGATATCATATTACTAACTAATTTTATCTGTACTTTAGAGATACTCTTTAAAAAATCAGAAGTCATATTTGCTTTATCTATAAATTAAAAACATCTGCTTAAATTAAAAAATAATTCTATTCATGATTATATTTGATACATGCGATTGAAACTGTCAAACCCTTTAACAAAAACAGTTAACTTGTGTATACATGTACACACACACACATATATATATATCCTTTTTTGAAAATTATTCAAATTCGTAAATCAAATTTCTTCAAAATGTGAGACAATATTTATTAGCTGAAAATGAAGACAAATATAGAGCGAAATACAATACCAAATGCATGTTTACATATTAATATAAAGACAAAACAATTTCGACCCCTGAACAACTTTTTAATACTTTAATCAGTTATCACTTTTATCTATTCTTTTTCGATTCATTGCACTGTGTGAGCATTCTTGACTAAAGACACAGTACGTCACAACAGCTTTATTATGATTTGTACTCTTTTGCGAAGGCCTTTCTTTCTTTGCACTTTATAAATGAAACTGTTGTTGGCTGACTTTCCCAATCGTATGACAATCATCCTTAAATTGCATAGGTGCTACAACTTATAGAGTTTATCGAGCTGCATAATCTTTTGGGTGCAAGTCACGTGACGCTCTACAATGATACACTTGGAACGGAAGCAGGCTGTGTTCTGAAATACTATGAATCAAAAGGCCTAGTAATGTTACTGCCCTGGCATCACCTGGACATGGCATCGCAGAGTGAAATACGTACTGAGGGTCTCTTTGCAGCACTTAATGACTGTCTTTATCGATCCATGTATATGTATGACTATCTAGCTCTTGTAGATCTGGATGAATTTATTATACCACGCCATGAAAACATAACAACTATACTCGATCTTATAAGGTGATGACTCTTATTAAAACTTATATCTAATATACAGTCTGGACATTAAAAAGATGTCTCGAGTCATACCACTAAATAGCTGAGGAAATTCTAAAGATTTTTCTTGCCAGTCGCAAAACTGTCAGAAGCACTCATGCGAAGATACGGGCGGTTAAAAAATGTTTAAGCCAGGACACGTGTCTAAGTTAGGAGGGTGCGGCCAGGTCCGCTGCTCACCTTGCAATCACGACCCATTTCTTCAATGCTATGCGACAATAGGGGCTGCGCTTTTCGACCGCAGGAACTAGAATATTACCATTTTTTAAACGCCCGTATCTTTGCGGTGAATATTTTGACAATTTTGCAAGTGGCAAAAAAATCTTTAGAATTTCCTCAGCTATCTAGTAGTATAACTTGACACATCCTTATATATATTGCGTCTCATAATTACTGGTTTTTAGCTATAACACGCAAAGGCTTAGAAAATTTCAAGCCATGACTTTCCAAGGAGCTAAGCTCCCGATAGATACAGACGATTAAACACTAAATTTATTCTTTACTTACAGTACTATGGATGAAGAGCTAGGCGGCCGGCTACCTCACTCCACCTGACTTCCTCCTTGTCTAGAGCAATGCATGTAGGCCTAAGAACGTTGCCAGGCCCTCGGGTTAACTTGCGTCCTTGTCTATTTCGCTTAACTCCTCGCTATCGACTGTTTCTCTCGCTCTTATTCAGCGTACCGCGACTCGAAGAATCGGCTTTTCACCCGTATTTTTATTTGCGTTTAGCCAATTTTTAGTTTTTAATCGCCTGTACTTCTGACAGGACTCATCGGAAAGTTTAGATCGTTATATATATAATTTAATCAATAAAAAGTATCACTAATCATCACGAGTTTATTTAAATTTTCGATTTGTTACAGGTGGATGAGTCCAAAGACTAATTCAAAAACTACAGGGGCATACTCGTTTCAGAACGCTTTCTTCTATTTACAGTGGCAGGATGACTCCTATGTAAAAACCTTAAGATCACATGCAACAGAAATGAATCTTATCACATTACGTAAAACTCGACGACGTAAGAAATTACACCCTCATAAGCAGCGTAGCAAGTATGTATGTCGACCAAGCGAGGTAATAGAAGCTGGCAATCACTTCATCTGGGAGTTTGTACCAGGACGTGGAACTGTCAACGTCCCTGAAGATGTTGCAATACTACACCATTATCGAGTTTGCGAATTTGGAGGTGACGACTGCATTAAGACCGCCTCAGTTGTCGACCGAACGGCACATAAATACTTTAAGGAGCTATCGGGACGTGTTAAAACCACTTTGCAGGAACTTATAACAATCTGCCCAAATGTACCTCGTTTCAATTTCACGTCAACTACTAATGAAATATTGTCTTCTACGGCGATAGCCGACAATCTTGGTTCTGTAACAATCAGGTAACGATCGACCCTTGCCCTATTCGGGGATCTCAATAATATTATCGCCGTCTTCGTCGATAAAGACATTTTTATCAAAATCTAAATTGCATGTAATCTTGTTTTATACTATCGGTAATAACCAATCAGAAATAATTTACTACATATACGTATAAGAATAATAAGTTATAATGACAGTCTTTATAATCCAGATTTGAAACTTTTGTAATCGTTAGTAATAGTTTTTTTCATTTATTTATTATTTATTATTTTACAGTTTTTATTATTATTTTTTTTTGTGTAATACCTCTATAAATCAACTATCAGTAATAAATCGTATGTAACATTATTCATTGAATTTTGTACTATTTTGCGAAATAAATATTAATCACTTTTAGAAACAAAAAACTATTAAAAATCTTTAGCAGTTAATAACAGTAGATTGCCGGTTTTAGTAGTTTTGTATCGTAACTTTCCCATTAAAATGTAGTCAACAAACTTTAGAAAATTTATAAGAAATTATGTAATTTTAAAAGTATTGATCTAAATTAGTCGCTCAATGTAACATCGTTATTATTACTTATTATTTTTTACTATAGCTAAATTTATTTCTGCTTGAGTTCAAAACGTATTTTGGCTGTTTCTTGCAGCAAAGTCATATCTGCATATTTAAATATTATAAATAAGTCACTTTAAATAATATATTTCGGTATTAATTTGTAGTTCGAAACGAGAGATGCAGGATCGTCTCTAATTTAAGTTCTGTAATTGCTCAGTACGAAAAGGCGTACAAACTTGAATTTGTCAAATTATAGTATAGTCAAACTAGACGATATATCGGCTCAATGTAGATATGAAAGGTAAACGAGGAAAAAGTTACATTAGAGCTAAAATGTATACAATAATAAGTGTGGTTTATATTTCGGCGTGAAACAGCGAGTCATTAGAAACAGAAATGTGAACAAATCCACGCTCTGGACTGATATCCCTAAAATCCATTAATAGATAAGATGACTCGATAAGGTTCTTTTTACGGCGAGAATTTCATTTAAGTTTGCTTGTGACTTAATTCTTTTTTTGCTTCAGTATATCCTAATACTTATAATAACCAAACTCGAACGTCAATATTTAGTTTACTGAGAGTTCAGATAATAGTACTCCTGACGGTACTAAAGTGATCTATAAATGTGGCCTCTTCCTATATTTCTCCGCTACGATAACCTTAAAATTACGCTTAAATTCTTAAATAGAGAAAACACATTTGGCGTAATGTATTTGAAAGATACCTAGATGGTTATTCATAGTCTTCTGGAACACATCCATCTTAAATAGCATGAACTTGTTTCCCTTTCATCGTCCTTGGAGTCTTCCAAAAGAAATTCTTTACTCATCCTAATGGATGCATTGTCCTAAATGTCTTCAAAACTTACTGCTCAATGTCAGTAAAATATTTGCCACTTTCTCAAAAGGACTATTTGATGAGTCCCCATCTGATTCTGTAATCATTTCCTGAGATAGGATCATTATCATTCTAGCAAAAGATTACTATAGTACTCTCTTTCTCCAGTAAATGCAGACAGAAAGCCTTAGTATCCTTTAGAATAACCTGTGCCTTATGTGTAATCTAAGCTGCTACTTTCTTCCACTGTTTCATATTTTACCGTTCCGTAAGTTAGAAAAATAAAAGTTATACATTGCAGAGCCTCCATTTCAGTAGGAAAGTTAATTACTTTGTGCAGAGCTAGGAATCGTTAAGAGATCATTAGGATTCATTTCTCTCAACTCGGTATCCTACGGCTTAGGATTAAAGGTTGAATATAAATACCGCTGTTACATCTCTTTCAATACCTTTAATACCATCAACTTATTTACAGGTGATTACAGGTGATTAAAAGCAAGTTACTGTGTTTGTTCGCCATGTTCAAGAAACATTCACCGGAACGAATAGGTGAATAGCCAGGGATCTAACAATAACCATCCTTAATCTTACTTAGACTTTTTAATATTTTATTCAACCTTTTTTATAAATAATATTAATCAATATATATCTTGATTATTAAAGATAAGTTTTATTTAATTAACGACTACCTGAAATTCAGAAAAGCATTACTTATTTTTAGTAGAAAGGCAAAGTTACTAAAGATCGGAGAAGTTGACCAGAAGTCTCTCACAAAGAGTTTTCGGACATAAAGAGCGCCTTTGAATGCCATTTATTTTCCAATACGTAGTTATTAAATATGATGCTATAACCTAAAAAATCTTCATAAAATTAAAAAATTTTAAACATTTTCTGAAACATAATTAAAGTATTAAATCAATGTATGATCGAGCTGATTTTCGGAAATATGTAGTTCCTAATTTAAAAATTCAGTGTGGCCTTTTTAGTTCAAAATATATCAACTTTATAGAAAGTTTGCACTGAATAAAATATATTTAGGATTGTCTAAAGAATATGTTAGAATATTTTTAGCACACTTCAAAGCAATTTTTTATCTTGTGTCTTGTCAAATTATTGACAAATTAATTGTTTGAGTGACAAACTTTTCGGTTATTTAATAAAAATGGTATAAACATTTCTAAAATTATTTTAGGATAGGTGAGACCACTGCTTAAAAAGTATTTTTTCGGGTCATAAGTTGTGGAGTAAAATTATATCCGGTCCAGAGCTTTTAATTCTGCCATTGAGGCGTACAGCTCGCCGTGAGGAGCTCCCTTAAATTTTAGCGTGATAGAAATAATATTTTAAAAGTATCATTCGAAAGAGCGCCTTGAAAACCTCTCAGATTTTTTGAATTTCAGACAGCAATGAGTTAATTTACAGACGTGTAACTAATTCATACATGTCTAATAATTTTGCAAAATTGACAAATTAATTTGAAATGAATTATTTTGAAAAGGTGAAAATGTTTTTTTTTAAATTGAACTAAATTCAAAGAAATTTTTAATGACAATGTAATTATTGTAGTCTCAATAAATCTTTATGTGCACAAATCCGCTATTAATTTTGCAAAAATTGTTTAACTGGCAAAATTCTTTTTTAAAACACAAGAAGTAATGATTAATATTAGCTATACTGTTGTAGAAAAAGTTGAATAAAAAACTAATTTTATTTCTTTATTATTCAAATTTTGTTATTAATAAAAGTAAGTCTATTTTTTATTTTTCGAATGTTAAAGGACATTGCTTTGACTAAGCAAAGGGATTGCGTAGAAAAACAAATACATGACCGGTAATATAAGAAACGTTATGTCAACAATTTTCAAGGCCTAGTCATACCAATATTGAAAAATATTAATGTAAAGTTATGAATTTTTTGTTTACGCTTTAAATAGAAAGAGCAAGAAAGAGCGAGACTTTTGATACATGTATCATTTGTTTTATCCGTATACCTAGTATTATGTATCTTTATTGATCAAGTGTACTATGTTTGAAAAACCAAAGTCCTTAATATTTTTATATTTATAACGTAGTATGAACACTCACTGTTTTACGCGCGAGCATAAATTGCTCTTATTATTAAGTAATTTTCTGACCTAATGTAACTTCTATTCGCCTCTAGCTTTTACATCTTCACAAAAAAATTTATTTGACTGGACTGTTGGTATATCTTTTATATTGGAATGACTCATATCAGAATTGTAATTTTTCTTTCATAACCTGTTATCAAATATGTACAAGTGCAATATTAATAAAGCGTTTGGCAATTTTTTCATGATACGTTATAATATAGTTATCAAAAATGATACAATGTTTTCTATTGAAAAAATAATAATACCGAAATTTCTTGGTTAGATCAAACAAACTGAAGCATTTATTTGTGATTATAATGTACAAAATAGAAGTAGAAAGTTGTGCGCAACTTTTGTTTAATTAAGAATTAAAAAAATTACTTGCAAATATATTTTTATCAAATTCAAAGATTTTTATAAATAAGAATATTATTATATCAACTAAATCAACTGCAATCCTAAATAACTATTTGTAGGCTTTAAAAATCGGATAGAACCTCAACATTATAAAACAACAGGAATATATCTTGACATAGATTTACACATAAGTTCCTGGAAATGTGTTTAAGTGACAGTGCTGTTTTTACCGTTACATGTTTATTGTCTGCCGAATTAATTTTAAAGATCCAATTTAAGTGATATGTCGTATTTCGATTTACA
Source organism: Sycophaga agraensis (assembly GCA_018906755.1). NCBI lineage: Eukaryota > Metazoa > Arthropoda > Insecta > Hymenoptera > Pteromalidae > Sycophaga > Sycophaga agraensis. Next base: position 105,340 of record JACCIE010000140.1, on the reverse strand, counting down.
AGAATCTGATTATTTATAAAATTAATTAAATGTACAAGGAACAATATAAAATATGTCAAGTTTATGTCTATCCATAACAGAAATGTACGGATTTTAAATCCGTACTTTTTAATCACATCCTATAACAATTAAATAAAAAATAGTTGATTAAAAAAAGTTCTATAAATCTTATAATCTTTTTATTGAAGCCACCATATATAAAAAATATATTTTCATGTTTATTGTTCAGATTCGATAATGTTATGTTATTCGTAAAATTTCAACATAATTTATGTTAAGTTGTAGAATTGTGAATAATTTGAGATAAATGTATCAACGAATATGTTATTAGTTTGAAATAAGCTTTATATTTTTGTTGGTTAAACAAATAACAATTTTCTAAAGTGAACAAAATTTGAATATTCATCTCATTAAATACTTTGTAACCTATAACGAAGTATGAGTGCATGTATACTGACTAACAAAAAAAGATCATTTAATTACTTATATTTAAATTGTAATCTTTTATAAATAAATGAATTTTTTGTATAACCATAATATAATAGTTAAAAATCCTTATAAAAACAACCCGTAGAAAACTGAGCACAAAATGAGACAACCGCAAACATTTTTTGCTGCATCTTTTTAATAGCCAATTTACAGCGTAATATCATAATTTAAATAAATGATTATTGATATAAGTATACTTATTGCCTCGTTATATCGTGCATTCATCATTCAAACGACTCTATCTGATTGTAACTTGAAATCTTATCAGCGCTTCTACTGTACAACTATAGAGTATGTAAAATTGGAGGGAAAGTCCTTTCAATAAACGCTAACGTTTTATTTTACCTTCATTTTATTCACGTTCCATCACCAAAAAAAGGTTCGTGGCTCGGAGAAATTCTTTATGCTTTAAGTTCATATTACAAAATTATTTTCATTGTATCTTTTTTGAAGATCTTTCGAAAACACTTGAAAGAGAACTATGCTTTGAGGAATAAAGTTTTATCGGTCTGATACAAACAAGCCCATGGAGGTTTGTCTATTTTCTGAATCGAAAAAATTATTCCATTTGACGAAAATTGGAATAAAATGAAGCATGAAATAAAAAATATAATCAAAAGAACTCATAAAAAATTTTGGTAGTAAATTACAAATTTATTTTTGTATCAAATGATTTAATTTTGAATGGTATGAAAATAAGAGCACGAAAGTCACGAATTTAAACCCTTTTAACCGTAGTACTAAGATAAAAAAGATGAAACAAAAAACTAGCTTTAAAAGAAATAAATTAATTGTCCTAAAATTTTTATCGAGTCTTGATCTATTTTTTGATTGCGTATAATAAATTTTAATAGAAAGAAAGCACGACCCAGGTAAACAAAATTCATATCCAATAAAAAATAGATTCCTATCTATTGAATGAAAAGAACCGTAAAATTACTGCAAATCGTTTAATCGAGCTATATCGAGCAAAATCTCGTATATATCTATACATAAAATATTCCCTATATTTGCCTACTTCTACATAAATATCGTAAAAATCTCGAACATATCACTATGTTGATGTTTAGCAATTTACTGTAAAAATTATTTAAGTGAATGTTTTAATCTTGTCCTTATAGCTTCAGAGGTATTAATTATACTGATTAATTATACTGATTACTGATGTACACTTAAAGATCCTCGGATAAAATATCTTACTTTTATAAAATCAAGAGCAAGATCAAGATTATTACATTGTAAAAACAGAATACAGGAACAATGCCAATACGTAACCATGGAGAACACTCAGTTCGACTATGTTGTTGAAGTTAGATGTAATTTAAAGATGTTTGAAACGTAGCACTACATTAACTGATCGTATAATATTGATATAAGGATCTTTGCAAAGAAGTGTTATGGACTGAAACTAATTTGACCCGCAGACGTGTACCGAACTCAGTTAACAATATTATATACCTGTGCTCTCTTCCGAACCTCTGGAAAACAGCCACTTGTAAGTGAAAGATTATTAAATCGAACGGGCGCAATTATGAGAGTTGAATCTCCGCCTTTTATGACGACTACAACATTACTTGTACATTGTATGCCAGAAAACTGTTTTTAATTCATAGATATCGCCTTGTCTTGATACAAATTTTTGTGCGTTATAACATGTCTATATTGGAGATGAATTTTGAGACAGTGGATTCAACGTGAAGATCTCCTGTCAATAATAATAATATGGATGGTTCTGTATAAAGAATTTGTCGTTTACATTTACCATACATTTAAGTGATTGAAAATTATTTTATGACTATTTTGTCGTGCAATGTTACAATTCACAAAACCAAATCCATTATAAGAAGGATGTTTGTGTACGAAAAGGCAGAATACCTGATGAATGATTCCTGCCTTATTTGTGGTATCTGTAACTATTTATTTATATTTTTCTTTTGCATAATTAATACCACCAACAAGAAAATTTTTTTTTGTAGTGATTCGGAATGATCCGGATAGTCCGCCTATCTTTATTCGTGGAATAACACTCGAGCAATAAAAATTGATGAAAATATTTATTATCAGCCTTTCAAAAGTAATGGAATATATCCCGCATCAATTTTACTTATTGTTATAAACTAAATTACCATTCATAGCTATACTGAAATAAAGGCTACGTAGGAGTATTTAATTTAAATTTTAAAAAATCTTTAAAATGAAAATAATTTTACTATAAAGAATTCTGAGAAATGTGTGGTGAAATTAAATCTGTAATTTGTATGATATGCATTCTATGAGTAAATGGGTGAGAATTATAAATTTTAAATTATATTACTAATTAGAAAAACAGTTTTTACTTCAACTGAGCAATAAATTTATTATTTTCAAATTATATTTTCATTGACATTTGAATTTTATCACAAATAACAAAAAAAATCGCTTTTTTAAAAACTTACTCTAATAAGTTGACTTAAAATAATATTTAAAAATTTAATTAATGCAATTAATTCACAATATAACTTTCTAAAAAATATTTTATCTAATTTCAGTTAATCAATCATAAATATTTCATCTTACGAGTCAAGAACATAACATTACATTTAATACATAAAAAATACGTTCAAATAGTATAACATTATATTACTTTACACTAAAATTCGTCGTCTGTATGATCTATTTTACTCATAGCCCTCTTCTCTTCATTGTGTTTAAAATCATCCACATTTATACCTGAATTGAGTAAATCGTCATCGTCGTCGTCATCGTCAATGTTATCGATTAATAAATCACTGTCAGAATCTGAAGTTGCCACGCTTCCGTTGGTTTCTCGAACGACTCCTCTATGACGTCCTGACATACTACCGTACAATTTCCGTTGGGTAACATTGAGTCTTGCTGATTTTTTTGGGTCTTTAAAAATAAAAATCTCTGATTAAATAAGAATGATATATAGATATAAGATTATTTTCGAAATAGATTTTAATTACTTAAACTGTATTACAATATTTTATTTATTATTTATTTTTATAATATTATAAATAAACTATATCTTAAAGTTGCATACCTTGATTACTACTTTCTGCAGGTTTTTTATCTGATTCGGCAAGGGCAAGAGAATTTTGAAGATTTGTATTAAATATAGAATCGTTACTTTCAATTATACTATCAATATTTGCATCATCAATTCTTAATTGTTCCAGTTGCTTTTTAGTAGCTGCTTGCCTGCAGTAAAAGATTTTACATATGTAATTATTATCTACTACCTACACACATAATCAAAAATCAAGCAGATATAACTAATATGAAATTATACCTTCGCTCAAACCTTTCTTGTTCTACTTTAGCAGCATCTTCATAAAGATGCTCCAAGTATGCTAAATAACGAAATTTTTGAAGATAGTCATTATATAAGGATTTCAATTGAATTTCCAATTTCTCAAATTCTTCCATAAACGCTGGACGAACTTTTCGTAATGTTTGAAGTCGTTTTTTATTTCTTTCTAGTTCAGTCTTTCGCCTCTCAATTCTCGCATCTAGATTTTGTTCTGTTTCCTAAATGTTTTATATTGTGCATTATCCATATGATAGAATAAAATATAATGTAATTTTATATTCAATATTTTCCATTACCTTTACATTTTCAATTTTACTGTTAGTTTCTTTAATTTCTGTTTTTGTATTTTCAATAATTTCCTTTACAGCTGTTTCAATTTCTGCAATATCATACTGACTAGCAATTTTAGAATTTCTAACTTCTCGTAATTCTACCTCACTTCCAAGTAAATCATAAAGTGTTGCACCATTTATTGTCAGTTGACTTGCTAACTGTCTTGTTGATTTTAAATCACTTAGTCTGTCAGTAATGTCAAAATTAATAGTGCTTTGACTTTCAGGTTGTAATAGGTCATTTGTATTTTGCAATTGAGCTTCATATAATAATGATGACATTTTTAATAATTCCTTTACTGCTTGACAATCAGACATATAAAGTATTTTTGTATTCAGTTGTATATTTACTGTTTTTGCCTACATAAAAATACAAAAATTTGAAGTTATATTAACTTTTACTAATTTGATAATACTTTTTAGTTTAAAATCATTAAAAGTTACAATTAAAAAAATTTAAGTTGCAATTTTTCATTTATTAATTTTCATAACTAACTTTGATGTTTTATTTTAATTTTTCTATTAATCATTAGCTACAGATAGACTTTTCTTTCAATATATTAATTTAAATTATGAAAAAAGTAGTAGACGAAGCTACTTATATTAACCATTAAATACAAAGTTTGTTACTTACCATAAATTCAGCAACAAACCGAATAAGAATAATTCGTTCAGATTCAGTATTATACTGATTTGGTACATTAGCTTCATTATCAAACCGCTTCACAAGCCATATCAACATTTCTGCTACTAGAGGAAAATTTGGATGTTCAAAATTAGATAAAGATATTAACCTTGGATAACCCAAAATACGCATCATTTCTGTAAAATCTGTAAAAAAAATAAAATTATGTTAGGTGTTAAACAAATTTAATCTTCAAATCTATATAAAAATATACATACTTCTTAAATCAAGATAAGACATTTTCACTAAAAACAATAGTACTTAAATATTTAAAAATTGAAACTAATGCTGTTACTTGCACAGTTTAGAAATTGGACATAACTATTTGTTTACAGTTATAAGTTTCCACATGCTACCATGGAGATCTCAGTTTTATTTTAACCTAAAACTCTGGTACAAAAACAACTAATGTATATTAATAGCAATATTGAATTTGTAAAATACAAACTATAAAAGATGAGATAAAATATATAATAACTTTGTTCAAAATTAATATGAAAGTAAATAAATGCACATATCTATATACACGTATATACAAATATATGCTATTCAGTATTGAATTAATGTAGAGAATATAATGATTCATTATTATAAAAATAGTAAAAAGACCTACTGATTTAAATTAAAAAACATTATTCACCATTTGATTCAATTACTTAATTGATTTAACTTTTTTAACTAAATAACAACACACAAGTTTTGGAATTAATTAATTATTCAGTCATTTTTGTTAACTAATTTTTTTATTAATAATTTTTATAATCATGGGTATCTATTTTTAAAATATACAAAAAACAAATTTGATTAATATTAAAATTAATCATAAATACTTGAACCCTGTCTATATTTCTTAATTATAGATTTATTCCTTTTAATAAAGATTCGTTTCTGAGCAGCCATTAACTGATTCTTTCTGTGCTTTTCTTGTGTTAATTCACAAGGTTCAGAAGGTACAACAATCACATTTCTTATTATTGTCCTAAGTTTTTCTAAAGCATCTGCTAAATTTAATTGTTGACTTCTTGTTAATTCTGATTTGATTATTAAGTATCCTTCTTTATTTATAATATTCTTATGCTAAAATAACATATTATTATTTTCAAAAATATGAATTACATTAAATTAAATAAATCCTCTCTTTGAGCAAACAATAAGTTTATTATTCTTGGTCAACTGATGGTTTTAACAATGAAATATTACAATTAAAAGGGATAATTAAATAAGTATACCAGGTTAAAGATTAAAAAGTGAAATTAAAATGCTAATTAAATATGTACCAACCAACCTTTTCAGATAATTTTTCTTTAATTTCATCAGATAACCACAATGCTTCTTTTACATTAAACCTTAAATCAACCTTAGTATTAACTCGATTAACATTTTGACCACCAGCTCCACCACTAGAGGAATATGTTATATTAATTTCATTCAGAGGAATGTACCCACTAAATTTTGATGATGGATCTTCAGCAGTCTGAAAATTAAACAAGAAATAAATCTTATATACAAAGAAATTTTTTAACCAACACTTAATGAAATAGTATTAGCATTTAACATTACGTACGAACTTTGGTGTATACAAATTTAAGTTGCTATTTGGATAAAATTTGTCTAAAGAATATGCACTCTTGTAAGTAAAAGACCTTAGTTGACAAATGTAATTCTTGTTTGTAACTTTATTTTTTATAACATTTAAACATTGTTGCCATATATGATTCATTTTTTATTTTAGAAATAAAAACACTATTTTCACAAACTCGTATAAAGTATCAAAACACGTTTACGTTAATTTGGATTAGGCATAAACATATAAACTTAGCGTGCTTGTCTTATAAATCTACATAGATAATACATTACATTAGAATTTGGAAGCTACGAAAAGTAATAACTAAGGCAAATTAAGAGCATGTGACAATTTGACAACTATGAGCTACATGCAGTGTAAATTGGTGTAAATTGGATTGTATATTCGCTTTTGGTGGTTTTTGGCACAGGCTTAATATATATAATAATTAGAAAGTGTATAAACGTATAATTCTCTAGTGTATGATCAGAATACCCTGAATTTGCTGTATTTCTATAGTTCTTTTATATATACATATATACATATAAGGGCTGTATCCAAATGTGCAAAAAAGAACTATAGAAATACATCAAATTCAGGGTATTCAGATCATACACTAGAGAATTATACGTTTATACACTTTATAACTCTGTATCATAGTTCCGAAATTTAAGAGAGTACATTCTGGAAAACCGCGGCAAATACAAAGCATAAATTAGATAACTATGGGAATTTTGGAGAATAAACGCACTGTATTTAGTTTATAATAATAGTTAACTTTTTGTATTATCTGTGAGTTGTTGTAATAGATAAATAGATATCTATTCATTTGTAAATTTGTACTGCATACACGAGTACACAATAAAAATTACTTCATTGTAAGTCTACTATACTAACAATCACTCATATCTATGCAATTTGCGGAACCGAGTCAGAAGCTAAATCCAACGTTGTGAATTGCACGTTATCGCGGCAAGTCGAATTATAATTAAAGCTTGATGCTACTAAAGCTGAATTTATTATCTTACACAGGTAAACATTTTAAATTAGATATTAATCATAAGGAGTACTTCACAATACTGTAAATTCTTTCTTTTCATTACGAACTCACTGAACTTAATAATACGGCTGGTGATATTAAAATCAGAATTATAAGTATTCTGCCAGTTTCAGACATAAACGTTGTAAACTACATTTGAATCACGGAGAATATTTCTAATAATTTTTATTAATTTTATGTTATAAATTAATCTTAATTTTATTTTGTTAGTTATTAATAAAAATATTTTAATGAAAATAAAAAAATAATAACAAAACAATAATCCTTATTTATGAATATCAACATTTTCTTTTACTAAATTAAAAGAATTTTATATTAATTTTATAGTTAAGTTAATAAATTTGTTGACTGACAGAGTTTTTAAAAAATGCAAAATATTTTAAATTTTTCAAATTTTTCTATCCGTTGATTAAACTATTTGTTATTGTAATAACTTAAAACTGTTTTTATTTCTATTCCTATAATATGTAATTAAAACGATTGAAACGAATAATATCGAATGTTGATAAAATATTATTTAATGTAATTACATTAATAATAGACTAAACGACATTAATGTATGCGAAATTGAATATGATTAAACTGTATTCAATATTAGTACTTCATTTGGAAATTTAAAGCAATTTAACACATTTCGATATTAAACATTATTAAAATGATTAATCAATCATTTGCTTAAATAATAATAATAAAATAACTTTCAATATTTAATTGAAGAATGATAGTAGACTCGCATCAAAGTTGATTAAACTAATTAAATTTGAATTCCATGACTATTTCCAAACGGATTTATAGCAGAAAAAGTATTGTTTGAGAATCAGATTTAATACATATTTATCCGAGTATTTATCTATCTCAATACAATATTTCTAGCAGAAGTTGTTTACATTATATCTAATTTTTACTATATACAAGTTCTTAGATTAGTATTTGGTCATCTTTACATCTAATTATAACAATAAAGTTTTTCCTAATGAAGTCTCTACTTCTGTATATCAAGGTAGCGATACAACAAGAAGATAAATAAGTGCTCCTTGCATAGCCAATAAAAATATATGGACATATATGATCGAATAAATGAAGCATTCTGCAAGTATTTTGTTTCTTTAGTTAAAAAAGGATATATCATATAAGTTTATAACCTTAAAATTTAACTTGAAATTAAAAAAATCCAAATTGACTTTTTTATTACTACTTTTATTAACTATCTTTTTTATTTTTTATTACTAAATTAGTTAATATTTTATTTTAAATAACTGAAATTCTTATAAAATTTTATAAAGTATGAATTAAATAAATAAAAAATTGAAATATTTGAAATTGTTAAAGGTCCTCGGAGTCTGACAAACCACTTACTTTACCAAGATTCCGAATTTTGAAACTAATTTGAGAATACTGAATATATTAAGCTAAAACTACAGTAATCAATATAATGTATTGCCTATATTGTGTTTCTGGTTCGTATAAAGATAAATCATTACAAAAAAACTCTGTACTTAAACATATGAAAACCGCGACGTAATTCTTTATTTTTGCGCAATTACGATGCCTTTTTTCCTTTATATAAAACAGATCGTAATAGTTGATTTCCGTATATGTGAAACTTCTAGAAATCTGTCTTTTGGTAGTTCACCCATAATGTAATTTTGCTCGGATCTTGTAAATCGTAAGCATTTAACGCATGGATTATTCGGCTCGCTGTTCTATTGCCACTTAAGAGCCAATACCAATTGCGGACTCGGTATAATGCCTCCTGTATTCCCGCATGATATAGCTGATATCCTCGCGTCTGATCATTAAATCAGTTATGTGATTATTTTTTGATAACAATACGGGATGCTTTTCATGATATGATATATTTGTATTAATTTCCCGCCTACTCGTATTATATTATTCTTATATAGAAATGGCGTGAGTAATAGTAAAGGGCTTTTAATATCGATTGTGTGATTATTTTATAGATTAGACTTGATAGTTTTGAATGATTTTTATAACGCAACACATTGTATTTCATAATTCATTTACTGAAAGAAATCCTTTGTATTTTTCATTACCCTTTGTTCAATTTATTGAAAATCTTAAGTAATAAGCAATAACTCGTGTTAGTCTAGTCACAGAGGAAATTTTTGTGAAAAAACTGTTGTTTGCTAATGTATTTTTTAGTACAAGTTGTTCACGCATTCCTCTTATCGGTTCAATGGGTATAGAAAAAATTGGTTATTCGCTCATGTCTTTAACTAACCAATGAGAATTATACTTCCACAAATTGTTGTTAATAATATTAGAGATTGATTGATTTCTAGTTGCAACATCGGCAGAATTATCATCAAATCGGACGAATTTTTTAATGCTTTTGAATATGAGTCGCCAAGTTTATTAATGTTGTGAATAAATGGAATGTTAACACTATATCCTTCATAAAGTTCTCGAGTAGCCTATTCTAGAAAGTGTTTCTGTATTTGAACTTCTTCTTCACACATGAATTTTTTATCTGGCACACCTTCTAATTCCCAGAACCTTGATAAATTTATTAATCAATTATAAAATTATTAATTAAATTTTTATGTTTATGTGATCTACACATCCGACTTTATAAAGTACTTCTGCGTCTATTAACGCATCGATTTCCGCAGTTTCATATAAAGTTGGATCAGCTAATAGAATATTTTGAAGCAGATTTAGTTCCCACCAAAAGAAGACGTTACAAAGACTTTATGCTTCACTAAAGGAAGACAAGTTATTACGAACACATTAAGATTCGTATCGTTTGTATTACTAATAACCGTATTTGCAGATTCACTTCTAGTCGGTTATGTTGCACCATAATCTCTGAGAAGATTTCGCGCTTTTACCATAGTGAAATAATATAAATTTTCAAATTCGCTCTGTGCTTGTCGCATCTTTCCTTGACTTCTATTAAGACAATATTCCTATGCATATTTTTGAAGTTTTTAAAAATACGAAGTCAAATTTGGAAAACATGGTGGATGGGTTAGAAATTTGTAGCCTATTTTTACCAATTTGTCGTGGCAATGGCAGAAGCGTAAGCCGATATGTGCGATGATTTTCTTCGACGAATGAGTCCATTTTTCTGTCATTTGACATCGAATAGGCCAAAAATTCGACATTGTACAGCCATGTGATAATTTTGTCCTTCTCCAGGTAATCAATATTTCTTGTGCTTATCAGAAAACGGTGGCCATTACTTTTCCGACTGATAGAAAACCTTCGGCTTTTTTGGAGCATGTTCGCTGGGTGTGATCCACTATTTCGACTGTTTCTTGATCTGTGGTATGTACCATGGATCCATATTTCATCAACGGCCACAAAACGACTTAGAAACATCTTCGGATTGCATTGACACAGTGTGAAGCACTGCTCTGAAGTGGTTTTATGGTTACACTGGAGTTTGGAGTAAGCAAATGCGGCATCTATGGTGCCAACACTTTTTTGACGTACATTTTCACGTAGGATACGATTCACGCGACCTTCGGGATACTTGAAGATGAGGTCAGGTATTGCGCACTGTAATTTTTTGTATCGTGAACACCTAGGCAATCTAATAGGGACGGATTGTTTAACAGAGATAAATTGTATACCTAAGCACAAAAGGCTATAATGCACACTACCTCAAACTCTCCTGTGGGTACAGACATCTAATAGTATCAATGCGGAAGGAAGCCTACGCTTGCCGACGAGCACGGGAAAAGGGCTGATTACTTTTAATTATATTAATAAGCCTTCTGCATCCTACTAAATTTTGACTAATAATTTTTTGATTTTTTCGCACAACAGCTATGCGAGTGGTCATCCTTTTAAGGGCGAATTCGTGAAACTTTTCGCAGTTGTTTGAAAACTTGTTAGTCTAGTATTGTACCGCCGCTGCTACCGCCGCTTTGCCAAAATTCAAAGACCGCACTTTTCCTTGGGACATCTCGCCGCGAAGCTCGCTTGCGTATGCTTCGAGGTAGTTACGGATAAGTTGGGGATGATGTTAAAGGCGTTGCATTGCCGTGACTCCTTCAGGGTGAGTCAGCGCGGGGTAAGAATTGAGTTACTCGAAGCGAGTTCGTTGGTTTTTCCTGAGACTTCGGGACAAGACACTCGACGAGGTCTAAGGCCATCCTTTGACTTTCTGTGCTCGCTCAACGAGGAAGCGATGCGGCATTGCGGTTAGCGGTGTAGTCGGCGTGTGGACCAGAGTCGTAAGCTGTGTGCAGTGGCGTGTATAGAGAGTGACAACCGCGTGGCGACAAAGGTAAGAAAGGCTTCTCTTCGCGTATACGTTGGTGCAAGCGAGTGTATTGTATCGGTGTTGCGGTAAATTATTCAATAAAATGTGCGCTTGCTCGGGTTCTTCCTCCTGTGTCATTGGCGTTTGTTGTTAGCAGGCTATATTAAATGCCTTTAGCTTAATGCTTTAACTTTATTTCTCTTCCTTTTCTTGTAACATCCATACCGCGTGTATGTACAGGCTTATTTGACTGCACCGACATGCAGACGATATGGCACCAATTACGCTGAAGAAATTGACCGCATTGCAAACTACCCACGAGGCCGAGATCGAGAATATACTCGTACGTGTGCGACTGGTGAGTAAGTCGCGCGATTTGCTTGATAAAAATATAGGGCACGCGCGACTTGACTCGGTACGTGATATTTTGGCAGAGGCTCTTGTAAAGCATGCCGAGATAGTTGTATGTGAAGACGCGGAGATACACGCGTACGTCGTGAACTATTGGTTCGAAAGGATTCAGAGACTATATGAGAACGCGCTAGATGAAATTATAACGCTCGCCACACTATTTGATTTGACGGTGATAGCCGCCCTTTAGAGGCAAGTTCTAATGCTTGCTTTGCTAAGCTACCGCAGATTTCATTGCCTTCATTTTTCGGAAAGTACGAGTGTTGTGACAATTTCTGAGATATTTTATGATGTTCGTCGCTGGCCTTTCCGATGCAACGAAGCTGGAGTATTTGAAGTTGTGTCTAACCGGTAGGGCTGCAGAGCTGATCAAGGAGCTGACAACAACCAACTTCTCGACTTATCATTAGTAACCTCTTGACGTCCTTGATGGAAATTCCACTTTTGAAAAGGAAATCGGCTACGAAATTGCGTGCGTTCATGTATGAGGCTCAATGAATTGTTCGAGCATTAGGAAACCTAAAGCTATCGGTGCAGCATTTGGATATTTTGTTGATCTTTTAACTTTGAGATTGGTTGGATCCAAATTCCAAGAAATTATGGAAGGCTCTGCTCAACGAGAAGGATCGCGAAATGGAGATTAAAGATGTACAAGAGAAATTTAATTCGCCACTTCCAAAATTTTCACATTTCATAAATATCTTGAAAAAGAGAGCTACTATGTGCATTATGGTAGCTGCTGATTGTAATCCAGAGAAAAGATCTGCTACATCATCTGCAGCAGGGACTCTGCCTCATAAGATTTCTCACGCATCTCATAGCTCTTCTCAATTGACCGCTGCCTAAAGATGTGTTCTCTGTTCGGGTACACATTCTCTCGCAAAGTGCTTGAATCTGATGAAGATTCCGTATGATTGGCTATCGGTTATTAAACATTTACATATCTGCTTCAATTTTTTTGTTCCGCATAGGGTTAATGTTTGCATTTCGGTAGGGTACTGCTCGATTTATAAGAGTAAGCATCATACTCTTCATCATCTTAATTACCAGGATATTACGCAAGCAGCCTTTCTTAATTCGAGCGATATTCAGGGAAATAAGCCGAACTCTAGAGCTCCAGTTGTAAGCCTGCACGTCGCCTGTGCGAAAACGTCGGAGCCTAAAAGCAAGGCAATTTTAACAATGGCTCGAGTTCGGATGATTGGGATAATGGGAGATAGCACCTACGTATGAGCACTGCTAGACTAGATTGAGGAAAGCAACATTCCTCATGGAGTCAATTGTTCAGTTGCTAGGACTGACCAAAAACTGCACCTGCGTACCGTTATCCAGACTCAGTGCCATTGCTGCGAGCAATACTTGTTCCACAATTTGATTTACCCTACGGTCCATAACTGATTCAAACTTCGAACTTCAATCTGAAGTATTAATTCTTCCTCGATTTGCGTCGCTGTTGTCAGCAGAAACCATCAATAGTCTCGATTTGCAGAGGTTCACGGGACATACTTTGGCGGAGCCAGATTTTCGTTTCAGAAAAGGTCGATGTTATTTTTGGTGTAGAGGTTTTCTAGCAATTGCTTGGACCAGGCATGAGATACTTCCCTCCTACGCAACTGGTCGCTCAGAATACGGCACTCGGCTGGATAATTCCAGGAGACTCAATTGTAGACGGAGCAGTTTACATCCTATGCGTTGATTCAAACTTTACACTGTGCATCGTTGCAGGAATTAGATGTAAACTTGCAGCGATTTTAGGTACTTGAGAATGTACCATCAATACCTGTGAAAATAAAATCCGACGATGAAGCTTGTAAAGCTTAATTCAAGGACACTCACACTCCTGATTTGTAAGGGCGGTACGAGTTGCGGTACTCACTGAAACTCGATCTCTCGGTTGTTTGACTCACTCGAGTAACTTTCTCCTGCTACTATGATAGCGAAGGTATTGATTTATGGCTTCTAATATGTGGTTTCGACTCTCCATTGCCATCCGAAAGCCGTTAGCGGTAGTAATTCTGTAAGTAGTCGTGACTCTTATTGTAAGTCTTTAGCTATTCTGTCAAAATTGTCTATTTATCGGTGGATAGGAGTGATTGGTGGCAGTGATGCCAGAAAACCAAGACTTTTCGCGCCTCCGCAGATAGGCGGAGAGTTTGAAATAGGAGGCGTTGGAGGGGATGAAGAAGGAATACGCGCCTGTACGGTGCGCTATAAATTATGCCACATTAATATTATTAAATGTAAATAAATACTACCTAACAATTTTGTTACAAAAAAAACCACTTGATGTCTACAAAGTATTATTTATAGCATAAATAATGTATTGACTAATTGTACTTATATATAAATAAATTAATGTAATTTCTTTTATGAATATACTTAAAAATTTATACATATATACGCTAATAAATTATTTAATCATTTAAATATTATTATTTGCCATTTTTTTAAATAATTAAACCTATAATATTGTAGTCTAAACCTTCGGGCTTATTGCATAGCCTTGTTATAGCATGTTGGGACTTACGCAAGCATATGACTTGATACATATTTTTTACAAATATTAATTTATTTTGTAACGAAATTGTTAGGTAGTATTTATTTACATTTAATAATATTAATGTGGCACAATTTATAGCGCACCGTACAGGCGCGTATTCCTTCTTCATCCCCTCCAACGCGTCCTATTTCAAACTATGCGCGAGCTCTCCGCCTATCTGCGGAGGCGCGAAAAGTCTTGGTTTTCTGGCATCACTGGTTGGTGGCTGCTCGTATCAATTCCATGGATTCTCCGATCAGGCTCATGAACATATACCGGTGTAGCTTATTTATGCATAGATGATGGTGAGGGTAAAGTTAAGTGAAGTAAAGCTAAAGTTCATTAGTAGCTACGAAAACCAAGATTGTTCCTGTTAAGACGGTCGGCATTCCCAGCCTGGGACTTAAAAAATTATATATTCCAGGAGTGATTCCAGCATATGCTTGGTTGGATAGTCAGATCGCGATTACTTGGTTGCGTAGGTATGCTTGCAGTTTGAAGACTTTCCTGAACAATAATATCGGAACGCAGCTTCTTAGTATTCGCTAGTAGTATCCGCAATCCTAACTCGTTTCTTGTTTTTGTCCCGATTAGTCAGTATTGTAACATAATGTAGCATAGTTTGCTTAATTTTCATAGGAGATAGCAAGGTCAGGAACTGCTTGCTTCTTTTCGCTTTATTCGGCAGAGTAGAGACTAGGCGTTCCGAGCGAAAAGAAAATTGTTGAAGCGCAATCGAATCAAAAAGTTAATCCTTTTGTAGGCAATAATTGTATCTACCCACATTAAAGACCTACATTGACTACTATCATTCTAATGCAATTCCACCATTCATAAGTATGTCACCTGTCAGCGAGTTAAGCCGCAATCAACTCAACAGTTAATAAGAGATGTCCCAGCCGATCGAGTAACAGTGAGTAAGCCTTTTAGTATTTAGGATTAGATTATGCGGGTCCAGTTCGTATTTCTAATGAGCGTGAACATCATTCATCCAAGAGATACATCGTCGCATTTATTTGTTTCAATTCATTTAGAACTTGTCAATGACCTAACTACCGCCTCCTCTCGTAATAGAGGGCTCGTAAGCGAGGGCTCTAAAAAAAGTTGTGCCGCGATAATGCGACTAACTTCCACGGAGTTTACAATGAGTTGAAGGCGATGTTTCAGCGAGCGTCGAAAATACTCCCCATTCTGGAGGTATCTGGGAAGCATGTGAAGACAGTGAAATATTATTTAAAGAGAATGGTCGGCGAACCTACTCTAACCTTTAAGTAATTATCCACGGTTCTACTCAAATTGAAAACTTGCCTCAATTCACGTCCATTCAGCGCCTTATCCGATGATATCGACAATCTGCATGCATTGATGTTGTTTCGCTTCTTAAATGGAAGCTCATCCGCTTTACTTCCAGATATTGAACTGTTCAACGTGCCACAAAATTGTCAATTTCAGTTGCTGCAACGGATTTACGATCAATTTTGGAGGCGATGGTCAGCAGACTACCTCATTAACTTACAGCAGCGGGAAAAATAGAAGGACCGCAAGGATAATTTTTGTGTAGGCAGACTCGTGTTGTTTAAGAATGATCGCTTTCCACCATTAAAAATGGTGGACCAGGGCACAATATTGAGGTGCATCCAGAAACCAATGCTCTGATACGAGTTGTGACGGTAAAAGTTGCTGCCAATTCCCTTCATCGTCACATTACTCGTCTATGCCCATTGTACATTAAGGATCTCGACATGCAAGCCAAGAAAGTACCGGTTTGTTAGTACGATCGGGTTTTTCGAGTGAATGCGCATGTATGACCGCCTCGTGGCAATTAGGGGCTCGTTGAATCGCCAGGGCGAGCCAGTCGGGACGTCGGGACGCGCATTCGGCGAGGTCCAGAACCATCCTGTGGCTCCCAGTGCCTGTTCGACGATAAGGTGGTGCAGCGTCACGACTCAACAGCGTGGGCCAAAGCATGAGCTGCGTGCGGCAGCGTCTGATAGAAAGCCAGAGTCGCATGGCGATGAAGATAAGAAAGGCCTCTCTTTAGCGCATTTGTTGGTACGAGCGAATGTATTATATCAGTGTAACGGTAAATTATCCAATAAAGAGTGTGCTTGTTTGGGCTTTTCCTTCTAAGCCATGGACCTTTTTACGCCCGGGCAAGTAATAGCCTTTTCGCGAAATCAGTGTTCTTTTTGTGTTACGTAATCAGTCGCAAATCCCCTTCCTTTAATTAAACTCATTAGAGTTATGCTCAGTATCTATATTATTCACTATACAATTTAATAGTACTTGCGAAAATAGAAATTTCTTTCTGCAGAACAGGTTTCCAAATTAAACAATACCCAATTTAACAAAATTTCGTGAAGATAAACCATCATTTAAAATTCCTAATCACGGCTAGTCGATATATCCAATTAATTATAGCGTGCTTGTTGTGAAAAGGAGCATGTACATTGGTTATTGATCAGCGTATTACTGTCACGTGTGACAATAATATCAATCCAGCTACGTAATAAGGGTGCAATATTTAAGGAGTCATGTAGAATAGTTTGTAAAGATAGTTCTGCTGCTAATGTGTGAAAGTTCTCATTTATAGTACAAATTCTGTCATTATGACAGAAATGACAGAAATATTTCCAATTATAAATTTAAAAATATCACGCAATTAGATGTACTTACACTTATGAGTATGTAAATAAACTTTTAGAAGTAGTAAAACTGTCCCATTTCCGATATGATTTTTTTACAAAACTAACATTATGAACTAAAGTATTACTTTTTTAAAAATAGATCTGGTACATTTTTTCAAGATAATTGCTAAACTTAATATACCGTGTAAGATGTGCACATATACTATACATGAATATTAATTTCTTGTTCGATATTTTAAACAAAATATTTTAAAATATTACTGGATTATATATTGATATTTTTTTGATAATATATTAGAATAACGACATTTTTTAACTTTTAAAATGACAGACTTACATCTTAATTTTATAATACACACATAAAACTAGAATTAGTCAGCATTTGTCTTTTTACCGACATTAAAATTATATACACATATTGCTTGCGACAAAATATTTTTATTTGTATATTATTCATGTATTATACCAAGTGAGCTATTTGACGCTCGTAATTTTCGTGTACTTAATATTATTCTGTAAGCTTAGAAATTATTCAAAATGAACATAACGGTAATCTTAGTACTATATTAGAAGTTTTTTCTGTGTAATATTAGCCAGAAGATCATTTTGAACAATTAGTACAATAATTCACTAAAATTGCCAAATTTTTGCATATCGTTTTGCAAGAAAATATATTTTATATAATTTTAAAAATTGAATAATTTCTAAATTTACATAATGATTTTTTATCAAATACTGAGCTTCTAATCTCACTTAAAATAATGTGATCGTATATGTAAATATAAATATTTTGAGACAGACGATATTCGTGTTCAATTCTTACGTGAATAAAAAATCTAACTTTGTTAGTGAACCAATTTTAACTTACAGAATTAATAATATATTCTATTTCCGATAAACTGCTATACATTTGCTGAGTAAAGGATTTCAATTATAGTTTTTTTTACTTTAAATTAAATAATATTATATTTAATTACGTTTTACATAATAAATATTAAATAAAATAGGTATTTAAAGTGGCTAGAGAACTTAAAAATAATGCGCATTCATGGCACCTTTTTAAATACTTTTTACATGTATATAGAATGTAAATATCGTACCCTGTAGCATTACAGTCAAAGCAATAAATTATTTAGCAATCTCAAAGTTATAAAGCGCAATGAAGCACTCACACATAATGATAACGCATACTTCTTTAGTTATGTATCACAGAAAATCGTTGCTATCTTGCCAGATTCCTGTTATTTCATATTATAATTTAATATTATAATATAATTCATATTTAAATTGTAAATATACTTTACTATCATATTTTGCTGGCCAATTTATTCAATTTTCACATAAATATATTTTTTAAAGTAAAGAATTATCTATTAACACACTATTAAATCGATAAATAAAAACTAGCCTTCGTAAATTAAAAAGAAAGTATACTGACTATGTGCTTTGGAATTTCGAATATTTTAATTATTATTTACATTTATAATTACAACTAAGTTTTAAACTCAGTCTTCACTGACACATTTTAGATTTTAATGTATTCAGTGAGTAGCCACAGCAATAAATGTATTCTTAGAATTAAATTTAGTTGTTCTTAAATACAATTTATATGGGACTACTTCTAATACCTTCATTGAGTTAACAAATGCACCTATATCGATAAAACTAAAATAAATGGTAACCAAATCCTAAAATATAATCTATGCATGTATGCATGCTTAAGAATACGTTTAAGCATAATTGGCGATTAGCAAAAATCCTGTTATTTTTAAGTGATTTATATCTAATAATACATGAATATTGTAAATAACTTAACAAACAGTAAACCAAAATTTAATTGTGGTTAGACCAGGACGTTTAACATTGCCTAGTACATGATCGTCTATCCTGTCTGTAACTTTGAAGTGTGGGTACAGAAATAATAAGTGTATTCACATGATTTGCGCACGACACTCAGAGGTGATCGCAAGCTACGTGCGCAAGGAAAGGGAAAATTTTAAGCAATCTCTCTTTGTGAAAGTGAGATAGAGAACAGTCCGCAAGAGTAATAGAGTGTGAGTATGAAGAGAGCAGGAGAGGGAAGGAATGCTGATGAGAAAAAGAGTCAAGTCCTAGAGCGTGCATTGATTCAGAGTCACATGACGATCTCCCAACCCCGCGCAGCTTACACAGAGTCACGCGCCTCTGATGCAACCCTGAAAAGTAGAAAAGGACAGTGTTGGTCAGACGCGTCACTCGATCGGAACACATTGGGCCTAATCCGTACAATGAGATTCTCCGCTTATTTTGTACAGACAGGAGGATATTTACCTGTTATATGATAATTGTATTGAAGAAACGTTTCTTTTATCTACATGAAATAACACGTACCATTAGTAAATTGTACGTTCTTACACACGGGGACATCACTGATCTGAGTTAGCGGTGCTCCCCGACTTCACTCAAGGAGCTTATTAAACAATTATGAGAAGTGATTCTTAGGAAAGTTGATGTTTGTTACACAATTTCATTTAATTGGAAGTAACTGTTTAATCAAATATAACTCGTATGGCAAACATGTACAACAAGATTTTACTTTTTCCAATACAAATCGACCAATTTTTAATATCTTTTTCTGCATATTTTGCACATATGCTTCGAATAAAATGTTCTTATTCAGCTTTTCGCTTAATTTTAAAACTTCTTAAAGAATTTTAGTCTATTTTGTTTTATTATTTAATCGTATGTAAAAACTGTAAAAATTAACTACTGACCAAATATATAGTAATTTCTGTAAATTGTTATATGTTGATATATCAAATTACAGAGTATTATTGAACAAAGATTGAAGATGTATTTTGAATACTAAATGATTATCCAATTATTATATTGATACTGAGTCCTGAATTAAAGACTTTTAATGTAGTTTTTTATCGATGCATAGAATTGCAATTGTCATTTATTACGGATGCTCATTGAAAGAAACATTGCAACTGAAGAATTTGCTTCTTTCCGATTTAAAATTAGCGAGGTTCTAATTGTAATGCAAATTTACTTTCCTGATGAAGCTAATTACTTGCAAAACGAGAGACGAATGACAAAGTAGGCATTGGCCATTTAGATCGGTCTTTTGATGATCGTTCTGTAAAGCAGATGGCATAGTTTGACGAGAGAGCTTAGTCTTGATCGAGAGGAAGAGTGACTGCGGAGGTGACGAGGAGGAGCAGCAAGCACTCGTAAAGGAAACCTGGTCGCGAGGAAGATGGTCGGAGAGATGGGCAGAGAGCCTTGGCGTGACACGCGAGAAAGAGAGAGTGAGTGGGAGCTGGCAGGCGTGCGGCGGCAGGCGAGAGAAGGTGCGCGTGAATCGGTGAAGGCGAGTTTGCAGGCGGCGAGCGGTGGAACTTACTTCCGAAGTCGGCGCGCCTGCACGTGCACGTCACACACTCGCTCGAGACACGCACTTTCGCCCCGCGGCATGAGCGTCAGAGGTGCGCTCGCGGAGGACCCACTAAGGAGCGGGAGAGCGACCTTTCTTTTCTCGCACCTTTTCCCTTCTGTGCTCAGCTGCTCGCCGGAGGAGGAGCCGACGGCGTCGAGAGGTTTCCCTTTTCCGCGCGCGCGGCAATTTCGGCGGCTGCGCGTGACCCAAGCCGCGGCGGCCGCGGCGAAGACGGCGGCGCCGCCAGTACAGCTCTCCAACGCCGGACCCATAGAATTTCTTTCACTCTCTCACGAGCCGGCCGAGGGAGAAGAGCTGTGCCGGTAAGCGCGCTCGCACTCCTTTAATCTCCGACTCTACGAGATTTCGCACTGTACATACCTACTAACCGATCGGGGTGCCGCCGCTCAGAGTCCGCGACATGCCCGTTGAGTGCTGAGTGAAAACACGCACACGATTCAACGGACGTCACTCAGCTTTCTTTTTTGCGAACGAGAGATCTTTCTTAAACTGGACGAGCCGGAACGCGAGTAGGATCGGAGACGAAGGAAGCAACCACGGCGAAAAACTAACTAATTCAAAACAACGAGGATGAAGAGAATTCCATTATTTGGGTGAGTGCTTCTACTTTTCTAGCTCTCTCTCGCTCTTTTTGTCTCTCCCGCTACTTCTCTCTCTCTCTCTCGCGCGCTCTCTCTTTCTCTCTTTCACACCATCTCTTAACTAAAACCTCTTTCTAACTCTCTCTTTCTCTTTCATTTATTACTATCTCCCTTTTTGAAGTTTTTTAACGTGAGCATTTTTATTCTCCTAGTAATTATTACTACCCTGTGCGTGTAGCCTGGTACGGAGCATGTGTTCAATCCTTTTTTGCTTTATTACTGCATGCGCGTAATCTATAATTAATTTTATTGTACACCAAAGTGATTTTTAATTATCTTTGCACTTTAAAAGAAAGTTCCATCTCTTTTGCCACTCTTTCTGTTATCCCGTTTCAAAGCATGTCAACTACTTTCGCTGATCGCATATACATACAAATATGTTCATATATATGATTTTACATGCTGCGTTTCAAACCCGAATATTAACTTACAATATCGACATAAATACCATTAAAAGTAACACAATGTAATAATTTCTGGAATATTTAGAATAAATTCAAATTATAAGCTCACTCGTAAATTATATATTACAACTCTGCAATAGAATTTATTCATTAAATTTTATTAAAACTACTTGTTGAACAAATGTTCATAATTAGTATTTAATTTTGATCTTATATGCAATATTATTTTCACAGACACAAATTATGATAATTTATTGCATATAATTAGCAAAGAAAATATAAAGTGAATTGAAAATCTTTTTAGCATTTAAGATGATATCTTCTAAGGAGCGTTAGAATATTATCAAAAGCGCTTTTAGTGCATGATAGTGTATTAGAAAAACGATGGATCGATATTTCACCTGAAATAATTACAGTGTCCATAAATTTAGCATAACAATATTAAAAATGAATACAAAAAGATTATGACTTACGGATATACAATTTCTCTTAGTAGTCTGTAGAATTGTGTAAAGTGGTATTTTGATAAAAATATAAAGAAATTTTTTGCTAAACACACCATTTAAACTAAATTAGTTTTCGGTTCTCTATCCCTAAATATGTAAAATTTTAAGCTTGTTGAAGATGTACTACGTTTAAACATATGGCAACGACCTTCGATGATTTTTAACAGAGTGAAAGGTTAATTATATTAATTTAAGGCTTCAATTAATATAAATGTTACACAGCAAATCTCAAATAAGTTTTATTTATTATATTATTCTCATATTATTATACTCACTTTAAATCCATTTAATATTATACATGAACTAATTAATCTATAAACAAAACATTAATTCAGCAAGTGGTAGAGACAAACAAATGTGTATGATTAAATAATTGAAACAATAATTCGAACTAATTCTATAAATAAATTCTATTCGGATGATCGAATAGCTTAAATTTGTTTTAAAACGGTTAGGTATTCTAAAAACTCTTAATTATGTCATTAATGAAAATATATAATACTATAATAAAAAATTAGATTACAATAACTGAAGCACTTAATATCAATTCCATGCGATATGCTAAAATGCCAGATATTCAAACATGCGATTGTTCAATTGAAATAATGTGATTAGTAATTTCTCTTAAATAATAAGTATTTTTGGTATAAAAATCAAAATACCTACTTCAGTAAAAAAACTAACTCAGATATCTTTTTCATTTAGCTCTGTGATTCGTCTTGTTTTCATAATAAAAAGATAGAAACATAGTTCAAAAATTATCATAAACCTATTGTGAATTTTAACATAAATTAAGGTCAATTTTAAACATTTATTAATTTATTAATTTTAATTCATTACTATGTATATTGCAATGTAGCATTTGTAGTTATAAATGCATGAATAATTGCAAGAAAAATTAAACTAAAATCATAAGTAAAATTATAATTGTAAGGTAACTAATTTAAGATAAGGTAAGGTAAATATTTTATATAATAATAATTTTGTAAATAATTCTTTAGGTAAAATTTGAGTAGATATAGAGTAAATTTACTAATTATAAAAATCTTCAAAATTTTTTACGAGGATGCAGGTGCCACATTTGATATACTGGCAAAGAAACTTCGATGCACCAGCAAACCCTAAAAATAAGACTTTTCCTATTTGTGTGACTTATAGATCTACCCATAATAGAGATTTTGTCATAGCAAGGTCACTTACACCACATAATTGTAGTTAACTTGTCAGTGCCATTGCCGCCCACTTCCTTATGCAATTCTCGAAAGAGAAGGAATGCGCGCGGTTCTGCTTGATTGTTCTGGCAATAATAGGTCGGCTATGTTCTTATTGAATGAACCGTTTGAAATCTTTAATAAGTATCCGAAAAATTAAAATTCCGTGCATGCCCTTAAGATACATGCTGATACAAAAATAATTTTTTTCAAATAAAATGAGACGGTACGGTACATGCGTTAAAATATAAATGAAATAACAAATTACGACATCATGCAATATCATACAATCGAACATGATTGCATTACATAAGCATATTTTGATAAAAATATATGAGTATCATAATATCTGTTTGAAAATATATCGATATAGTAAATAACTTTTAGAACGAATGAATGTAATGAATGAGTAATAATATACATCGCAAAGATTAAAACTTCTTGGAAAAATGTATGTATTGAAAATATCTCTTTTATAATGATTAGTTACTTATTTTAAATGTATTGTATATTGTAATAGAAAATAAATGTTATGGGTGTGAGTGTATATGTACGTTTAGCATAAATTCATATTATGAGATGTGCAAACCCATATATGTGAACATACATATTTATATACAAATTTTATGTATATGTGGATAAATTTGATATCAAGAAAAAAAATGTAGAATAAGTACGAACAACAGATGATGGCAACAACAGTTTATAAGATATCGTCGAAATTTATCCGCGATGCCTTATCCTTAGAACCGAACACTACCTGAGGCAGGCTTTTGTTATTGATTGAAAGATAGACAAAATACGTATTTATTGGCTTTTGTCATATTTTTTAGAAAACTAAAAATTTATATATGTATATATTTGTATGCAGAGTAGTGGCAGAGCGATTAAGTGTTGGATAAGTGTTGGACAGAAACTAATTTACCTATCAACACACAAGCATACTCGCATACACATGATAATATTTATTTTATTAGAATATATTATATCACAAATAAATTATATCAAATTCCATAAGATTAAATAAAAATTCAAAGAATCTTAAGATTTAATTCTTTTCTTTATATACTTAAAGATAATTATTTGTAGAAGCCATGAAAGAAAATAAGCCAGTTTTTATAGTCAATTTGTATTTAAATAGAATCATAAAATAAATCTAATTTTTAAAATTAATTAATTAATGCAGTCAAAGTCATAAAACTAAATGATCATATCTTATCATACAATTTTCGAACATGTCAATACATATAATTTTACAATTAATAGTAAAATCATGCGTACATTCTTCCCATTTTAACTTCAAATTTTACATAGTTAGCTTCACTTACACATCAACATTGTAACTGTTCAATTTTCACTTTCTTTTACTTCTTTTACTAATAGATAAAAAGACTACAATCTCACTTCCTTACGCGGTTAAAAAGAGACACGTAATCTTTAGGCTTTTCTCTTCTATAAATTTTTTGCGACATAAACTGTAAAAATAATCTGTATAGTAAGCAGTCTATTATTAAACAATGCTGAATGTGATCCGGAGTAGCTTCCCATTAATGGAAATATTTACAAATGATTAACCTGTAAAATTTTCAAGATGAAAATAGCTTAACAGGCATTATTTGGTTATATTTTTAATTTATTTCACATAATTCTGGAAAAAATTTAAAAATATTTTATTTACTAATGATAATACGGAAACTTTCTCTATACCAAAGCATGCAGGACAAAATTGTGACGGATCGTAGAGCTGGCAAAATGTAGGCTTTCGTTGGAAGAAGCGAAAATACATACTAACACTACGTCATCTTCTCGTGTTGATCACCTAATCCTGGATCCGCTGACCCAGTGACATAAATTTATACTCGCTCGTAAACGCTGGGGAAAAGGATAACGGCCTTGGCGGAGCCTCGAGAGCTTCGAGAACGCCACCGCCGCTGAGTTGCATGGTTGAGTGCGAGATGCGACAGAACATCACTCGCATGCACCGCGTAGGCCCAAGAGAATGCGCAAGTCGATTGCACGACTATATGGTATCCTGAATTCGTGATGCGGGCTCGTCTGCTCTAAATTAGC
The DNA here is from genome assembly GCA_018906755.1 of Sycophaga agraensis. Classification (NCBI taxonomy): domain Eukaryota; kingdom Metazoa; phylum Arthropoda; class Insecta; order Hymenoptera; family Pteromalidae; genus Sycophaga; species Sycophaga agraensis. Next base: position 79,791 of record JACCIE010000140.1, on the reverse strand, counting down.
ATTTTCATTCGAGATTTTCATCATACTGAGAAAAATTGTACAAGAATTTTTACTGTGTTCGAATAGTAAATTTAACATACTCGTTAATACAAAAAAATACTGTTCTATGGTAAAAATTGGTAATATACATAACAATTATATTTATAAGAGAATAATTATGAAATCAATTCGTAAATTGTATGGTTTAATGAGCGTCTTTCGCTCTTTCTAGTTTATTACCTGACCGAGTAAACATTATCACAATTTTTTTTTAGGTCATTTATTACGTATATATATATATAATATATATAGTATAATATATTCTATACATATATATAATATATATTTACGTTAAGGTTATAACTACTTTTGCTTCTAATTATCTGAATTATTTTAAATATCATATTAAAAAAGGAAGGAATGTTTGGCAGTTCGTCTCAAAATTTATAAAAATTACGCTTAATAAAAAAACTTAACGAATAGGGATTAACTCCTTTTATTTTAAGCTTCTTAAAAAAAGGATAAATCGCACGCAGAAATTTTTTTTTCATAATGTATTTCTGTTAACTACTAATATATTGTAGTATTAGTTTCTTATTACACCAGCCATACTGCTATACGCACAAAAGTATAACAAATCAATATTTTATTGGACAGAAAAAAAGATTTTTGTATAATATTAATATAAATCCACAATAATTAACGCATGGATCAAAATTATTCAAAGTACATCGAAGAAAATCCGAACACGAACCGACTTATCTTTGAGTATTGTTAATACAAAGTTTTGAATTTTCTCAACATCACAAAAATTGCACGTCATTCTCAACGAATTTGTTCCATATCATTTAGCCGAGCGTGTGAGCAGTCTAAAGCAGTAACTGACAACTACTGTCAAAATCGCACACGTGATAGCATTTGTTTACTCGCAGGTGCCACGGACACGCTATCTCATGTATGAGCACGAAGTGTTGTAAATCAGTGCTTTATAGACTGTTTTTATGCCATACGCTATTGAATGAATAGGTTAAAAACTATTTGAGGTAATTCTAAATTACTTTGTAATCAATAATGAAAATCAGAAAATAAAGCAATTATTAATTCTTATATTGAACACAACCTTAGTTCTTATTGAAATCATTAAATTATCTACCTGCTTATGTTTTAAATAAAAACCTACAATTAATATAAAAAATTTAGAATTCTAAATTTGATAATACTTTATATAGTATCAACACGATTAAAATAGTAAGTTTAAATGTTTTATTTAAAAAATTTTATCATTATCTATTCAGTTATTTTTCATTGTTGAATATCCATGCGAAAAATATTTGTAAATATTTTATAAACTGTTTTTAAAAAAAGACACAGTTTTGTAAATTTTATTGAAAAATCATTATTTTTCTTTTAGAAATATTTTGTAAATCTTGAATGAAAAATAGTAGTATTAAAATCAAAAAATAATCTCATGCATTACTAGTGAATAAAAATGTACTTCCAAATAAAAAAAATTCAAATTATTTTAAGAGTAAAAAAGGCTTTCTTAAATAGATTTTTTTACGTGGAAATTTTTTATTTAAAATAGTTTTTCAAAAAGTTGATTTTAGATTAAAAGGAACCTTATTATAGGTTGAAGTAGAAAGCAATTTAGAACGCCCGATCAAAATAGTATTTTTGTGTTTCTAGAGAAATATAGTTATGCGTTAATTATACTCAGAGGAAAAAAATACTTTTCCAGTTTAACTTTTATTTATATGGATTCTCAAATGAATCTAAAATGTGATTTCGATGCGCGGGCAAGTAAATTTGACACAATCTTCTAGTTACGACACTTTGAGAGAGTGAACTAAGCGTTCATGTTATGCTGTCGTCTCGAGTTTCAATGTGAAAGTGCATTATACAAAATGTGGTACGTGCAGTAGTTTACAAAACATTTAGATCAATTAAGAAATGCTAACCTTCTTTTCGGAGTTAAATATTTAATTGAAACAGCAAAATTGAAGTTTAAATTAAAAATAAAAATATGTATTTGAATTTGTTATGCAATAACAACTAGTAAGAAATAGTTTAAGTTTTAAAAATAACTGATGTAAAATATAAAATCATATCGCATTACCAATAATATAAAGTAACACATAGTTGATGTTATAATTAATACCAAATTAATAGATACGTAAATATAAATCAGACAAGTGACCCTACAAAATATCAATAGACGAATCAACAACCACTTCATTGTTGCTTTTACGATCCTTTAAGCATACAATTTAAGTAGACACTGAGCTCCAGCAACTTACGATTAAGGCTCGGTTTCGTCATTAAACATTTCGCAGTCCAACCACCAGTAAGAAAAGTTAAGCGGGCTTGTGTACCACGTTACCGTGCGATGCAATCAGTTCAAACTTATTTTTCTGAGGTACTCCTATATGCGACTACGAAATAAAGGCTCTTGTTTTGCGATATTGAATTGGCCTTGTGATACAAACAATATATGCAAATGATTCCTGCACAGCATTGACTACAACCATTATATCTAAATTACTCTATCACATATCGTGCCATAAATTTTCAAAAAATGATAAATTTTTATTAGCTGTGTGAGAATCTTGGCTATTATGAATATTAAAAGTATGTAAATATATCCCAAATATTCCTTCACTGGACTAACTTACTTTCTCTTTTCATTATAATATATGTCACTGCGTTATTTTGAATTTTACTCGGTCTTTGTGAAAATAGTTAGATGGAAAGATGTAACAGAGCACTCTCTAATCACATTTGAATTTACACGAATGAAGTATTTATGGAATGGTGTAGTGCTATAACATATTTATATTCTCCATGGAAAATCATTTTCACGGTATTTCCTTCTTGGATCATTAGAAATACGAATCTAATTTAAGTAAATGATTATGTACACCTTATATCATAAGTTTTTCAATAAAATTGTAAGGTGTAACTAATTATAACGGTAATTTTCTTTTCATGTTCAATGATAAAGTATACTATTAAAGAGTATAAAATTTAGTTATTTATTATGAAATAATCTGTCACTAGCATTCTCCGTATACCATTAGCAAAGATAACAGTGAATTAATCATGCGTATATTTAAGATGATATTTTTCGAAAGCTAATTACAGTAAGGAATGTAATGAACAAATTGATTATTTGAATTTGACGAGTCTTAACATGCAACTTGTAAATATCCAAGTAAAAAGTTGGTAATATCTGGATTGTTATTGACAGGTATTTCAAGATAATATGGTTAATTTATATTAATCATACAAGGTCAATAATAATTTAATATAATATTCATTTACATTATGTAGCTAATGAAATTTTACCGAACATTAATCACGACTAAGGTTACCTAGATGTATACTATACAGGTATGTGTCATCGTTGAATGCATCTATTATATGTATACATTGCTGACATTAAGCTAAGCGTTTTGAACTCTTTATACTCCAATATAATAATAATTAATTTTATTAAAACATAGGCCACAAAAAATTCACACGAAAAATAGGTGTATCTAAACTAAAACATAATTAATTTGCTCCTGAAAATCGCCAAAAACATATTGTTATTTAACATTTTTATATTTGTATTTTTATAGTTGCATATGAAATTCAGCTGTATTTCACTAGGATTTTATGTACAATCATGTCAGTTTTTAATAAAAATCTTAGTAAAATTGAGGTGAAATATTTCTGAAGTCCTTTTTCTATCATTTCCTGTGAATTTAAAAAAAATCTTTTTAATCATTTAATATTATGCAACATACTAATTAAAAATTTTAGTTAATATTAAATTTATTTTAATATGATAAAAAAACTTATTTATATATAGTGGATGCACATGATTTTGCTACATTATACTATTCTTTCGATTGTATTCATTGTTAAATGCGATAACATATTATATAGAGGACATCTATTTTTTCTTAAAATTTTCATGTATAAAAGCTGATTTAATGCATAAGTAAGAAAATAATTTGAAAGCATTCGGTTGACTAGTATTTAAGTGTACTATTAATAATTAATTAAAGTTGTTGTCTGCATTGTAGTTCAGCATTCTACTTTCTAACTTTCAGCTGCATAAATACATGAATATAGTCATAAGAAATAAATATTCTGAGAGTACAATTTCTCTTCAAAATTATTATTACTTTTAATAGTAAACTGCACGATAATACACATTGCGTGAGAACTTAAAATTATTATAATTGTTTTGAAAACATGCATATACATCATATTTATTTTTATCTACGAACAGAAATCAATTAATTAACAATGAAATATCTAGAATAAATTAAATCTCAAATATAGAACGTAAGAACTAAAAAATTTCCACGATTGTAGTATAATTTTGGGCTTGAAATCACAAAGATAAAATTTTTTGGTAATTATAAAATCTAAGTTAATATTTTTCTTATTTAAGATAAATAAAATTATAAAAGCTAATCAACAGACTAAATTAGATCTCTACACATTCACTCTATTCTATTTTCATACGCGTATAATAAGCGAAACCAAGGGAAACGTATGAAGAGGAGAGAAAGGAAGATGAAAAAGCAAATATTATATCGCTTAGGAAGCTAGGCAGAGAGCCTAGAGCAAAGACCTGAAAAAATTTAACAAAAAATATTATGAAGAAAGAGATTATTATTTTTGTCGGTTTGAAGAGAAGACAAAGGGCAGTTTAACGGTTTAAACACTAGTGGTTCAAGAAATTGTAGACTATAACTTTAAACACTACGAGAGAGTTGGTGTACATAGGTAAAAATATATAAATATGTTACCACCTACCATAAAATATTATTGTAAAAGCGCAGAACATAGTTTATTTAAATTACTTACATTTTGATGGCAATATTTAGAATTATATATCAACAAATAATTAGAAAACAATATACATGTACATATATAATTTACATTTACATTTCTTGAAGAGGCTTAACGGATATAATGTTTCACAATTTTCTTACTCATAGCTACTGCGGATGTATAACCCCGTTACTACAGGTCAGGGACATGATACAGCAGTCATTGACAGAAAATTTTCTGTTTTTTATACGAGTATTTTTCGTGTTTTTCGTTTTTATTGTAATCCGTTTTTACAATTTTATAATTTATTTGTTTAAAAACCATCAAATTATTTTGCTTTGGTGGAGTAAACCAGTAAACAATTTGAATAAAGTGATACAGACATTTTTTAAGATATAATTTTATATCTTAAATATATCTAAAATATATATCAAATGTATATTGTTAAGATTTTAGGCTACTATTAGATTATTTTCTATTTTATTGTTGGGGTTTAATAATCATTTTGGAATTTAAATGATTTATATGCAACAGCTTCTTGAAATTTATCTTATATAAATGCTATTTAAATTAAAATTCGTAGCTGTTACTTTGCAAATTTCATCGTAGTGTTTATTTAAGCGTAGTGAATATTAATTTTTGGATCGATCATATTTCTAAATTAAATTAATGGGAAATAAAATTTAACTGTACGGAAAACAAATTACCATGAGTGATGATAGAAGAAAATGAATTAATGACGATTTATCTTATTCTATCATTTAGCTTTAATATATTTTTTTAACTATATATTAACCTTTTTTGACCTCTCATTAAAAACATGAATTTTTTAATGAATATATTATATATGTGAAATATATTAAAATCTGTCATTAAATATAATGCACTACCAACCTAAAGGTTCATTCAACTCTAACATTAATTCAATAAATGCAGCATTAATTTTGCAAAGGTATTTAGAAGAACTAATTAATGGATTTTATCTTGGATGGGCTTAAATTGTACGTATTTAATGTGTAAATTAATCAGCAATAGTTTTATTTCCAATAAATTCCAAGATTTCTATTTTTTTAATCCATATATTTTTACACTTTATTTAATTAAATTAATTTTTTCATACTTGAATATATTTGATAGTGATAAAAAAGAAGCCGTCCCTGAATAATCATTAAATACCTAAAATGTAAGCATTCAAGAACATAATCTATAATGATAGATTCGAGAAAAAAAAATCTAAAGCAATATTTTTAAATGTTAATAGGTCATAGAGTTACCTGAGCCTGTAGATTTCTACTTTATCTAATTTATTTATAAATTTTAACAAATCTTATCAAAGAAAAATTCATGCTTTTTTAAGTAATATATTTTATGTTACGTTCAAAATTGAGGCAAGGGAATAAGTATATAAGCTTCCTTACAATAAAATGATATGAGTGAATAAAAACTCAATTTACAGCATATTAATTTTAAATTTATTGTAAGAACAATGCTAATTTTTAAAAGCCAATAGCAAAAAAAAGTATTCTTCAAAACGAACATGACTATTAGTAAAATATTAGATAAATAGCTAATATATTGTTACAAATATATATTTTCGTTAATTTTCTACACAAGTATATATATATTTACGTTTATATTATATGAGATAATAATACCATTACTTATTAATTATAATCAAAAAGATTTAATATACATACATTTTATGTAATGAAAAAGAGGTGCAAAGTTAATATAAGCTATAGCTGTAAATATATTTTAACTTGTATTGCACTCAGAAGATAAATTTTTTATATTAGTTTCATATCTTGCTTTTCTAATTCTATATTTTCATAAAATCTCTATTTGTCAATCTTGCACTACCCTAAACAATTTTATCTTTAAAAATGAATTCTTGAAGTAATACTGATTAGTCTGCGAGTCAAATCGCAGATGTAATTTCTAACACAAGGCTATTAAAATATTTAACATAATCATCAACCGTAAAACACATTTCTCAAACATATTATAATAAAATAGTATTTTCTATAGTATTTTGTAAATTAATAACTGACTTTATTTCTTATAAAATGTTATAATAGAATTTGTATTCTTGCTATTACTATTTTCAATGCGGTATATAAAAAGGTTCTAAAAAACGTTTCCTCAATAAGAGGTAATACAAGCTTATATTTAAATCTTGTTTTTAGCCAGTTTTCTATTAAAATTCAATAGATTATACCATAAGAATTAAAATAAATTACTGACATAAGTTTTTATTGGTTTTAGTTATATTATTTAAAAATAACTATTTCTCTTGCTAGAAAAAGCTTTAAAAATATGCCATTAATAAAAATAAGTATATACTACCTATTAAATACTATAATTACGTATGATAAGTGCACGTAGTCGCTTCAAATTATAATTGTTGAAAAGATAATCCATCTCAGTTTTTATCTTCATGCATGTGTATTTTTATGTGATGTGGAAAATCAATTACAATATTTAAAAAAATGACACGATTTTGACAATAATATTTTTTTAAAAAGTATAATTATATTATTTTATTAAATTGATTACTTTTACTTTAAGTAGTATAATCCTAAAAAATTAATATGTGTACTGAATAAAATATAAATCAAAATGAATAAATTATAATGGCACAGCTCCAATATAATGTTAATTTACGAATCACTGAATTATTCTTTACACCCTTCATTAAGTGTCAGTTGTAGAAACCCTACTTAATGTCCATCCATATGAATAACATAATTTAATGTTAAATTGTTTTGCAGTACCAATATATTTTAAACTACGTAGTAGTATTAACTTACACATATTATTACACATATAAGTGTATTAAAAATACTCACAGATATTTAATTTCAAGAGAAACTCGCAAATTTCTGTGGTCCACAAATTTAAACTTTATAATTTCTCAAATTTTACCCTAAACTGTACCATTCGAATTGTTTCATACTATAATGGTACAAACAGTATAACACCTAGCCATCTTACAAAAATTAAAGTTTTTAAATATATGTACACTTCTTAAATCGATTGATATGAATTATGTTTTGGAAGAGTTTAAATCAAATCCAATATTAAGACATCTTCTGTACATATTCGATTATACGCAATTACCTTAAATGTATCATTCTCCTATCAAGAACATTTCAATTGCCTCTATTACTGTTTCTAATATATCATACGTATAAAACTTTCATGACTGTCGGAGATTAAGTTACTTACAAATCTGTCGATTTTTCATGTTTTTGCTAATAAATAAAAATTATATCTCTGCATAATCAAAATTCATATAATTATAAGTTAACTTATATTTATTTCGCATAAAGTATTAACTTCTCATTTACTCTCATTTCTACGCCACGTTTCTGTATAAGTTAATAGTTTGTACAATAATTTGTACCCAATATCATTAATACTCAGATTTTTGTAAAATTCCACATGAAGTCATGTGGAATTATTCTGTTCAGAGATCCATAATATTTCTATTTTTTTGCTTCGTATAATTGTTTTTATTCCATAGGATTGAAAGTATGAATGCTTTATTTGACGGATCTCTGGATTTTCATTCAAATTCAAATTCATACTTTGATGTAAAGTTTAAACTATGATTTCTTAAAAAAAATTAGGTTCATTCCTATAGTTCAAATTTACCAAAATTTGACGAATCAATAATTCAAAATTATTGATCCAGAGCAAATTTGCAACAAAAAGAACAATCGTTTTTTAAAAAATGCTTTTACATTAATTAATGAACGCATTTTTTACGAGAACAAGTTTTTCTAAGAAAACAAATAAAAGTAAATCATTTTTAAAGCATTGATAATTATTATATCTAGTATTATATATTAATAATTAATTGGAGTTATAAATGAATGCAGAGGTACAGCTAAAATTATCCTGACGATATATTTAGTACATATTATTCTTGTGTAGTAGTTGAACGCAGTCGTTAATGTGTGGATATCATGCCATGATCAGTATAATGCGGCAAAACAATACTAGGTGTACATTACGACAGCTGTGCTTTAAGAATTAATTGATAATATTAGCTATAATCGTGCTTAAATTTGGGTATTTTTAACCGCTTAGTAATGAAAGAAACATTTTGGCATTTCACTTTTAGCATACTCATCATTCTAGTATGCATAAAGTTCAGCTTTAATTAAAAATATTTAAGTTTTATATACATGGATTGTAGCCGTGGTATTGATAATGTGACCGTCGATATTATGCGACACCCTAAAAGGGGAACTATATCCTAATTATTCGGATAAGGCATTCCACATCGAAACTATCTCCATTTTACTTACAGCCTTATACAGCTTATATTAAGTTTAAATTTAGCGTGTAAAATTTGTATGTCGGTAAGACAGATATTTTTCTGACTCCAGGTGCTCCTTAACTGCATAAATGATCCTTGAGAATTAATTAAATGTGTATAGAATTTTTTTATATTCTAACCCAGACCTAGAAAAAAAATTTCAATTGAAAAATGACGTAAAAGCTTATAAATTATTCATGAAATAATAAAAAATTCCATTTAAAAACATAAAATAGTGAAATATAATGTAAATAGTAAAAATAATAAATTACGAATACATAAAATAGATAAAAAATAAATTTAATTAAATTTGTTGCATAAAATAATTAAACTTGTTTATGCAAAATTGTAAACATTAATTTATTTTCAATGTCTAAGTTGTATTACCGAAACTGAAATAAAAGTATTGCGATTAGTTCAAGTAAATGCGGTTGTGTTGCTATTATTATTACTGTTAGTGAAAGTTAAAACGGTAACATATTATATACCGCGTTTCTTTGTTGCCATTGATAAACCTATAGAGTCTAATCGTTTTGTTAATGCTTTGTGATGATTGTTTATTTATATTAATATAGTTTTTAATTGAAATAGATAAAGCATCAAATTTATAGTTTCCATCAATTTCTATCGAATTAGATGCTAAAAACTTGGTAATATATCGTTAATTAAACTAACTTTATTCATAATTTTAGCTAAATATCAATTACAGTTTTAATTTTTAAAGAACCGAGCTCATACCGAAATACTGCACAGAAAGAAAAGTTTATCAATAATGATTATTATACTCACTACTAAAAAAGACACGACGAGTAAATTTTTTACTTATTCTTAGGCAATCTTATAATGATTTGTAGGCTATAAACCATTGATAAATTTTTCCTTTACATGTAATTCTTATATTTTACTTAAAATATATAAGAAATAGTTGCTCTTTTCTGCACTTTTTCACCAATGTATTTAATAAATAAAATAAAACTTTTTAAATTTTATATTTAAATATCCTTAGATACACATAAAATAAATATGTTGTATAAAGTTATTTTTCTTATACAATTTAATCTTAACTGTTTTTTTAACTGTTTTAGCAAACAGTTAATTTATAATATTGGCTATATTTTCACTGTTGAAAATATATAATGAAAATACAGTTATCCAACATTAATTAATTTTCATAATTCATGGTGTAAAAAGATATGAAATATAAAATATAAATTCACGGAAATAAGTCATCGCACATTTTTTTCATGTTTTTTGTATTACGTCGCATAATTTTTTTTATTTATGAACTCTAATTTTTGTAACTTACTGTAATTTATTTAGATGTGAACCTTTAAAGACAGTCTTTATACGTGCGTCAATTCGAGATCAATATACTATTAAATTCTGTAAAATACTAATAAATATAAGCAAAATTTTGATTACTCGTCAAATAAAGATATGCGAATCACGACTACCTATTCCTTTTTGAATAAGCAAAGTAATAATTTATTGCCATTTTTGCATTTTTTCATTAGAAACTTATTGTATCTCGTTTATAGTTGAAATCGGTTATTGTGTTGTTTGAAATCTTAAATTTACCTAATTAATGTAATCGTTTTTATATTGATCTTAATAATTAATAAATAATAAAGAAAAAATCGAATTAGTATATCTATTTCTATTGTTGGAGTTAAATATCCTATTTGTTTTACTTCTTTTATGCTACTTTATGTTGAATCGTTTTTTTTGGTCGTTTCGAGGTGCGTCTGTATATATAGGTATGTATAAACGAACCAAAAGCACAAGTGATGCAAATGCATGCGCAAAGTAAACCCTATAAGATACTTCATTCTAATATAATCAAAATATATAAATACATTTGTATTAAAATGAAAATTAATGAATAGATGTTCTACAAGAAAAAAATGAATGAAGTACATTTGTTTATTTTCTTAGTTTCATTATAAAAAATGTATAATAAATTTCCAAAAAGAAAAAGATTAAATAGAAACAGAAAATAATCTGGAGATAAAAATATAAATTCGATTTGAGCGGTTAAATATTTAGAAAAGTTTATTGAAGAAAGTCTTGCACTTGTCATGATTATCTAATAACTCTTATAGTGGGGGGAAAAGTTAATTAAAAGGAGAAATAAAGAGAAGGCGGACAGAATGGTGGACACGTTGAAAGTTCTACTTGAAGAAGTTGCTCCGGAACTAACTGCTCGAATCTCGGCACATGTGACGCACGATTCAAAACTCTTCTTGGCCTCCCCCTTTCCTCGTTTGTACCTATGCTTGTACCTCGTATCCTTTTTTACCTGCTTGTTTTCGTGAATGAGTTTATTCATTTTAAAATAAATCTTAATCACCAATTCAAGGTTTCAAAATATACTTTATTAAAGGAACGCAAAAAACTACAATGATGATGTTTGAATGAAAATTGATTTACATACTATATGAATAATATAGTATATAAAATGAATATTAATTTATTATTCTGAATTTAAGATTAATGTAATAGTTCAAATTTTATTTAAAGTATAGATAGAATTAAGTAATATAATAACTGTAAAACAATTTATTTAGACTAGATTTGAACTATATTCAATAAACTTGAAACGTACACAGAAAATCCAAGTGAATATACAGGTAAATAAACTAAATACATCTTTATTGTATAGTTAGACTCTCGATTAGACTTTATAGCTAATTTTATTATAACTGTAATAGGCCGAAATATATGCTTTTGATATCACACTATTCTCAAATCTGCTACAATTTTCAATTAATTACATCACGTGAATAGTAGACTTAAAAAATTCATGTCTCATGTATAGGCATGTAGCTTATTACATATGTAATTTTATATTTATGTAAATATTAAGTATATTATATTATGAACAAAATTAAATGATTCTAATTTTTAAATAGTTTTCGAAATGTAAAATACGAGGATTCCATAACATTCATAAGACCACAAGGCTTAAATTATCAATTTATCGTACAGTAACATATGTTTAATAAAAGAAGTCTTTTATCGAACAAAAGATAAATATATAAAAAAATCCTACGGAAAAAAAATTTCACTGGTAATTCGCATACGATGACGCGGATTTAATTTTGTGGACGAGGTCGATTTCCGAAAGAGAAAAGAGGAGCCACGAGCACGCAAAATCGAAAGTACAATACGTATAAGGAGGTGGCAGAGAGCCTGGAGTGAAGAGCCGCGAGAACGGCATGCAGCGATTGGTCAATCCACTACTGGAACAGAGCGTTAACTATAACCAACTGGCTTTTCGTTCGAGCGGCGGCGGATGGCCGGCTTCCACTTTCACTCCATCGCTGCTGCCGCCGCGCGTGCACTTCCTTGAGAGCTCGCGTAAGCTCTGCGTTCATTTCTTGTGCTCTCACGCTTGTGTGTTTAACATTACATACACCTGTAGAGCTGCGACTCTATGATTTCCGACCGGTCGGATTATTACTGTAAAAATTGTGTATTGTTGGGCGTGCCAGGCAATTCTATAACTAAATTAATTAAATCGATGTTTGAGCTTGTATCAATCGCGTGCAAATAATAATTCGATCAACGTCGTATGTCAACAACGATTATACACAGGTTGGAATTTGTATGATGACGTAAAACGCATAAAAAAATTTGTATACATTGATGCCCATTAAATGAATGTATAAATTATTAGACTCACAGCTCTGCGCTTTCTTTACAACTCTTACAGGAGATGCTTGAGTTGATTAGACCGGAACTGTAATTTAGAATGTGCGCGATGTGTTATTAATTTAACTGATGTTAAACAAGTCGTCTCTTGAGATTTCTATAGCCATAAGATTTTTTACTTTGAAAATTGAATTATGCTTTAATAAAATAGATCAATTTTATCAAAATATGATAAATTTGTTTTAAAGAATAAATATAAATTTTTTATACAAATATTAGTTTAAACTTGTTTGGTAAAAATATTGCTTTAAAAATAGTTGATATAAAATAAAAACTAAATGTAATACTTTGATAAAATTTTTATTAATAAAACGAGATAACAAGTGAGAATTGCAAAGAATAAGTTTGCTCACTGTAACTGCAACTAAATAAATTAGAAAGTTATGAAATATAGAACATCCCAGCATATGAAGTAAATTGATTGATGATTAATATAAATTGTAATGCAAAACTATATATTAAAATGATTGGCGTATTCTATAATAACCATGTGGTTATTAAAAAATAAGTATTATAATTTTAGTCTTACAAAATAAGTATACAATACAGTAAAAACACGGTATTATGCGTTTAAATTGCAGCTGCATTCGTGCTTCTTTAAAGATTAAAATCGTTTGGTTAATTCTAGGTTAAGTTTGGATACTTACGACAAGCAATATAATATTTCAAAAAACTATTTTTTCGTATTTCCATTACTATAATATGTGAGAGAATAATTTGAAATAAAAACTAAAATTAATAAACTCTAAAATTAATAAATAATTTGTTTACCTTTTTAAAAAAATAATTTAAATTCTAACAATATTTATTTAACTTATTAAATTAATTAATTAAATTTTTTAAAATTATTTACCGATATATATCGATTTATAACAGAACCATAATACTTATAAACCTTATCCACTTAAAGAAAATGATATTTTTTATACTTTAAAAATTTAATTTAATGTACTATATATATATAAATATTTAAGATTACATAAAATAAAAAAAAAACATTTAACTATCGCGTATATTTTAAAATAGTCGCAATTTTCCTTAATTTTATTTCATTTCATTTTACATTTTATCAATATATTAATCATATTAATTGACCGATTTTGATATTATTAAGTACTAGAATTTAAAAAATATTATTTAATTTAATATTATTGTTTGGTGAGCTGAATGAAAATTTTTAAATACTATCTTTAAAATATAATCAATATTTTTACGTCCAGTGTGCATATAAATTTTAACTTTAATGCTTATTTATTTTATTGTCTCGTGCTTTATAAACATTTTTATATCCTAATTGTCACTTATTGATTTGACTGTTGGAATAGATTTATTCGTATTTTATGTATGTTTTTTCATCCATAAACATAAATTATTCTTGGAAAAACATGTATTACATAAAAAAAATTAAATTAGCTTTGTCTAATATTTTAATACTCTGCGATAAATAACTTTTTAGGTTACTTTTACTAATAAAGATAATAAAAAAATTGGTTATCTGGATTTCCCGTGCGTAAAAATGTAAATATATTTGACTGTCTTAAATATATTCTCATCGTAAATATATTACAACATATTTATGTATTTGGCCTTGTGAATTATTTATGCTAATTACGAACGGAATTTTTATGAGGAACTGCAAATATGTAGATTGGCAAGATAAATCGGTTGGAATTATAGAAACCCAGCAGATAAATATATTTTCGATAAATAAATTTTAATATAAATACATATGTTGTTTAAAATCATAACTAGGTAATCTGTAATTTGACGGTACTGCTTCAATTGGTTGTACCGTCGATTTTACAATAAAATTATTGGAGAACCAATTTTAAATCCCAGGTTTTGTGCAAAAAACAATCTATTTTTAAACTGTAAACTCATAGAAAATTTATGAGTGAAATGAGTATGTACGATTCAAAACAGCTAGGTTTTACCATTTTAAGACGAAAAATTAGGGACAAATTCCTCTGTAGAATATTTATTTATTTGGAATAAGTTTTTTGTATTAATAATTCTGCTTGATATTTATTCACTAAAGTTTAGTTAAATAAATTAATTATGAATCTACTATATAAATGAACGTAGCTATGATAAAAAAGTATACAATTAATTTTAACTCTATGTCGAATCAATTTCACACCTCATTAATCTTGTTTGTTATATACATATAGTAAAATGTATATACAATAGTATAATTTAAAATATTAACTACAATTTAAAATTACTGTATATTTTCATGAAATTATTGAAATTGAATGTTCCGGATTGTCAGATAAGGTATAAGTCACTTGTGAATATGATACCCGTTCCAATAAGACGTTATATGTACGAAACGTCTTTGTTGTAGATGTTTACGGAAAATCAAAATTTCTTTCGACATTGGAGTTGACCCACTGACACTGAATCATTGGTCTTCCAGAGAGCGCAAGTCTCTCTTTCTTTCTTTCTCTCTGATTTTATTAATGGTTTCACCACTTGTTCTTTGCATGGAATTTTAACGTGGATTATGCAGTAATAAAGTAGTACATAATAAAGTAGTACATAGAAGGGAAAATATAGTATTTGACATACGAAAATAATTTATTTTAAAATCAGTTACATGTCTTTATTAAATTAAATATATACCATGCGAAAATTAATACGTTTCAAATTAATAATATGTTTCAAAATATTTTAATCACTGCAGCTTTAAAAAACTATCGTTGCTATTAGTTTTTTATTTTAAATAATACTTGTAACTGAAAAAATAAAGAAAGAAGAAACAAATAATTTTCAAAACACTATGTGTAATGTTTAAGAGACTATATTTATAATAAATAAAAAATAGGCACTAATAATAGTTATTATTACTAATTTTGTAACTATTTCTTACGTCCGTTTTGTACGTATCTTTAGCAATTGACGTAAAGAACATAATAATATAATTTTTTTAATTTATGACATTGACATGCATCGATTGAATTTGAATATTAATACTACGTATATGTATATATTTGTTCTTTTCGCACTAATAATACGCTTCCTATAATTTTCATAAGTGTTTCTTTTTTGTAATTGGCACCAGTTAATTGATTGATAAGCATTTTATAATTATACTTAACCGTTCGCTGACGAATCCAATGTCATGGGTTCTTTACAAATTACATATAAATGTAATGAGTGTTTGGAAAACGCTATTATCTTAGCTTTCGAATGCGTCTTATCAATTTCTCCCATTAAATCACGAGAGATAATGCAATGTTATCCGCGGTCGCCATTGCTATTTGGTTTGTCTTGGCCCGATTGTTATTGTTTCGGGCCGTAATTTTACGGCGGGGGGAGCGGCGGCCCACCAGCGGCCCGGCTCCTCCGACATCCCATTCCCACATACCCGCCGCGCAGTTGTTTCGCCTTCTTGCCTACTTGTTGAAAATTTCGCGAGTCGCCAAATCGATATGCGTCTAAGATTAGAGGACAAAGCCTAGGCCTGCTGCTCGTCTTGCATCCTTAACTACTTCACTCTACACGCTTCCATTGACTGCTTCTTGTGCTCTTATTCGATACGATGTGGCAACAGGAGTCGCGCTTTTTGACCGCGGGGGCTGGATTATTACCATTTTTTCGCCTGGACAGTTTCGCGTCTGGCTAGAAAAATCCTTAGATTTTCCACAGCTATCCAGTAGTATAGATCGAGACAACCTATTAATGGCCACGCGGTATAATCTACCTCTGTACACGCCTTGATTTGTACACCAAAGAAGGTATATTAAGTTTTTGGCTTTAATGACATCCTTTAGGGTCGAGTTTAGAGTGAGTTCATTCGCTACTCTCTCAACGACGGCTCTACAGTTCGTTTACTCCTTCGACAAAGGAATCTTCCTTTGCGAAATAAACCAATGCAGATAATATTTTGCACGGTTTACATTCAGCACCCCTCTAATGATGCGAAAATATATCAGTTGGGCTATATCATAAAGGAGAACACCTCTTGGACTATACTTAGAGCCTTAATCTAGCTAAAGATAATGTCGCTTTCCTGTAAGAACGTGCCTCTAAGTTGACATGATATGAAAAATTCAATCAAAGTAAAAAGTCGAGCTTATTGTAAATTAGATTATGATTTTATTCTTGACCTCCTTCATATAAATGTGAAACTAGTAAGATTGCGTAAATATAAATCGATTATTAATCATGAAATTTTTATGAAGGTTACCTAAAATTCAGAACAAATCAAATAATGTTCATTTCCTGTTGAAATAAATATTTGTAATTACAATATTATTTTACTAACTTGATTTATTAAATTTGTTTACAGAAGCAGCTTAGTCCTGCTATTCCTTATCAACATAATATCTACACAATCTTCAGTTAATCGACAATTTGAAATTTCTGGTAAGACATAATCATACTTTACCGAAGCGGATTTTAGTCTTAATTAATTATACTTGTTCGATAATACACCAATTTTGTATAACAATATTACAAACAATTTATAATAATATTTCATAGAATGTCTTCAAATTAAATTTAGAAGTAATAGTTAATGATGTAGAAAATTATACTTAAACTTTTTAATTTTTAATTTATATGCAAGTTCGAAATAATTTAAAAAATATAATAAAATAGAAATATTAGATTATGAGTCTAGCAATAATATTGTACTGTCCGTTTAGAATATGTTTATGGAGTCGACAGTGATCTTCAAGCACGCGCGCGAGCAGCAATTGAAGCTGAAAGATATACATTTCAAACAACTAGTCGGTAAGTACCAATGTTTTAAATTTATTTTATGTTACTACTACGAGTGATAGTTAATATTATATCAGATTGGAATATAAAACTAAAAGAAAATGTAATGCCAGGCTCATTAAAACAAAAAGATATAAATGTAACCATAATCGGTTATTTTGACGGGGATTTTTACAAGCCTCATCATAAATTGCATTCATCTGTGTGGTAGCATTGAGTTATAGTTAATGTGCACATATCATGAGAGCTAGATCTAATTCAATTATGACTTACACATTGTACATTTTCAATGATATAATTAAATATTTCAAAAGTTTTAACTTTTTGAATAAGTTAATCAGCCTTTATAAAACTTTATACTCTATAATCTTACGTCAAATCTCAGAAATACTGTTGCTATTGCTAATGTTATTGCTATTGCTATTGCTTTTGCTTTATCTCAAAAGTGTTATTTTTATATTATCAGGATTGATATAAAAATTTAAGATATTTAAGGAAGCCCTTAGAAAGTTATATTGAAGCAATTCAGTCAACTGCTTAAACTAATATAACTAAATTCTATAAATTTATTTGAGGATGAAATATAGGCATTGAGATATCCAAAATAATTGTTGTCAGTTTGCGTCTTGCAATAAAAAATACGTTTATTTTCCAGTAATCGGTAAGGATATCAAAAAACGTACTTAAATATATTGGCACTTTACTGATTAAAATACAGGTGAAAATGAATTTATAAGAATACAGGAATTTATTTGTATCAAGGTTTAAATCAAAATATAGGTAACATCAGTGTTTAATTTTTCTGCTATCATAAGGGGGATTTGAGTATAAAGAAATAATATCAGAAAAACTGATGAAAACAATTTTATATTGAATTAAAAAATCATAAAATATGTTCAAACTTACATGAGTACCCAACTTTCATTGGACTACATATAATAAGATCTCTAGAATAGATATCTTTTAGTTTTTAAATTGTTATGTAAATCATTATTTCAATAGTAATGGACTAACTTATTCTCATATAACAGTTGTCTAGTGTAACAACAATAAAAAATTAGAATTAAGAATAACAAATGAGAGGATGTAATAATTAAAACTATACCTATATGAAGAAGAGAGTAATATGACCTACTTTTTGCAATGTATGTATATTCGGTCTCAATAAACGGAAACGAGGAATAAATTCTTAGATTATTTATGTGATGTATATGAAAGCTTATTGGTGTACGTTGGTGAAAATTCATTGATCAAGAGAATAAAGTAGCTTTACATCATTTCTATTAGTAGATGAGATATTGAACGAATAATTAGTATAGGATTTGAGTGTTGAGACATCGTTGAATCAATTATGTTGGGTTGACATAAACCACCATTCAAAGTCAATATTAAGGATGTATATACTCTATTACATCATCTACATTAAATGACGATGATGTAGTGTGCTAAGAAAGATTTAGGACATATATTAAAAAACCGAGATACCTGAAGACAAGTTGCTAAGAAGCTTAAAATTAGATGTCATGAAGAAAGAAAACCTATAAATTCAGCTAGAATAATACGATTGAAAGTTCTAGAATTTCCTGTTTTTTTCTTCTTTAAATTTAATAAATTTAGTCATGAAGAGATATTTCATTGCATTACAGAGCTTAAACTCAAAAAATGAATGCTTGAAATACAAAGTATTCAAGTAGTCATAAGATTATTAAAGCCAGGCCATGTTTTGGATAATTTTCCATCATCAATTGAAAATCAGAACAATCAAAAAAAATTGTTTTTAAAAATCGCCCTATCAGCTTAAGAGAGATAATGCATAATCGTAATATACCTAACGAGTTAATTCGTAGTATTTTAATTGAAAATTTAAGCATAAAATGTTTCGTTACATCTTACCTTGCCTGGATTGCTCTAACGAAGCTCAATTTTCTTCAAAAATAACACATAGTTTATAAATTTTTTTGCGCATGCTTAATCAGTCTCAGAGCATGATAAATGATCGAAATAAAAGGAGAAAAATAAGTCGAAAATGAAAAATTATAACATTCAAAAGTGAAGACGATAGTCATTGTTTTCTTCAATATCAATGATTCTTTACATCAGAGGAGAGGAAGAACTATAAAAATTCATGATCAAATGTGAAATGGGACTTTTTATTCTATTCTATAAATACTAATATTTCTTCTAAATAATTGAAAAGAACTCCTTGTTACGTTTAAGTCATATGACTTTGTTTTTTATTGGTTTAACTTTAATTTTATGCAATGCACCCCGTTTTTATATCTTATTTTTATGACTGTAGAATATTAAATTAAAATGGCATACAAATCTATTTTATTTAGTTACCTATATTAAGGTACAGTTACTGTTCTATATAAAGGATAATTTTTAAACTCTAAGAATCGAGCTAAGAATAATTCCTTTTTATTCAGTTATGCATATAGTAAATATTCTAATACACTTAATGATATCAATTTGATTTATTTATAAAATTGTATTCTAGATATTGACATATGAAACAAGAAATTATACTCAAAAGGAAAAATAGAATTTATTCTACAGTATTTCAAAGTTTTTTATTGTTCAAAAAATATTTAAATATTTTTGAGTATTATTTTTGTACTTGTAGTATTCGAATTTTAATTTAGATTAAAATATTGTACTTATACAATTATAATTCAATTCCACAATGAGAACATAAAAGTCAAAACTATATAATAATAGAGTTTTTTCAGTTAATCTAATCATTTCGAAACTTGTGTGTAAGAACAAGAATGACCAAGCTTTATCAATTTATATATTTTTTTAATTAACATTCGCATCAATCTAGCATATTGATGAAATGAGTTTCTCTGTTTCCTCGTAGCTATGCAGAATCAACTGCTTGATCTTACGCAATTTTGCTCCGGTGAAAGCGTCGCGTCTCGACTACACTAAGAATTACGAAGCTTCAGGTGGCGTCACGTTGGCAACCACAGTACACTTACTAGTATAAATTTCAGAATACCGTTTATTATTATTATTGTTCTTCTAATACTGAATTCAGGGTTTATATAATGACACCACTTCAGTTATATATGTGTATTACCATGGCCACTAAAAAATTGATCGGAATATTGTGTATACAAAAATAGTACGCTTCATATACAATGATTTATGCACGCTTATTCTTCTGCATTTGTTATGATTTTCATCAATATTTTTATCAACATAACTCTAAACTTTACCTTGGTCTAGTTAAGACCTTTGTTCGATTCGTTCTTTATTTTTCACATGACAAATATAAGGTAAGAAGCGTAGTTTTGCATTATAATTACTTTCAAATATTTCATAATGTTGCATACTATCTCCATTTATTCTGATTTGATAGTTATTGAAAACATAATATTCTTTTGTAATATTATTTTGTGAGTAACAACATTATCTTTCTTTGTCTGAATTATCTGTGCATCGGTTCATGATCGTTTAATATTGCACATGACATTCGTTCTCTGCATTACGCGGACTACGGTTATTACTTTGATAGTTGAGTATTTTCTTTGGATCTGTGTTTACACTTAGAAATAAAAATAATGAATAACAGCTAAATTTGATGAATACGACGTACGGCCCACGATACTAAAGAAAAATTTAATTTAAACATATTACCGTAAATGTATCCAAGAAAACTGTAATCATAATCTGTGAGTAAACGCGGTATCTACTTTACCAAAACAATTTTCATATCCAACTTCTCATTCAAAATTGAAACAAGGGGACCTTTAAGACCATCATGACTTCAATTCAATTTCAGGCGATCTTATTCTTCGATCATTCAACATCATGTTGTGGATTTTATCGATCATTTCATGTAACTCAACATGACCGTCTAAACTACGTTTATTTGTTGTTAATGCAAGGCCACGTTTAAATTCATTTATCCAGTTGTAAATAAGTTCTATTGAGCGTGTAGATGCATTGTTATCTGAGAAGACATCAATGTTGAATACTCCGTACTTTATTGTGACAAGGAATATCAATAATATTGTTTTCAAATTCAAGCTCAATAATTTCTTAAAAATTTGATCAAGTATTTTCTCTATCGAAAATAATAATTCACTCGTAATATTTTGATTTTAAATTCGGTCAGCATTACGTACAAACCCTAAGCACGATAATTATCGAATAATTTTTTAAAATGTTGTTAAATGCTTTTGACTGTGTTAGAAGTGGATGAATAAATTTAAATAAAACTAAGAATAATTTTCTTATAAATTGTCTTTATTCTGAGCAGTGTAATCAGTCTGTACTCTACGAGTATCGTTAGAGGATTAAAAACGAGAGCGGCCAATTACAGTATCGAAACTGCATAGGAATTTAGTTGGTTTAAACCTAAAGCAACGACTCTTTTGTATAAATACATTCGGATCACAGATGGCTAGGTCCCAGGCTAGGCATATCATAAAATTCGAGACGAGCGAAGTCATGTAATTACAAACAACGTCGCGGACTCAATTTATTTGACTGTTTATGATTTATTTTTGTTAGACAGACTGAAATCTACAATCATCTAAAAAGACTGAAGCCGATAAAAGTTATCTGAAGTAAGCAATGATGAAAGAATCTTGTATTAAGAAAATATATGTATTTTCATCAAGTCAAAAGACCATGTTAAAGCTGGTTGGTTTGATGGTAAAGTACATCAATTTTGTTCAAATCGCATGTAAAATTCTTGCTAATTTTCAAATTTTTATAAGTATGCAAAACATTGTATATTGTTTAAATATATTTAGGTGTTTTCTTAATTGCAATCATAAGGTAAAATTTATTTATGTATTTAAGCATTGATCTTAACATTAGTAGTCTTTCACACTCGTATATGTAGAGCTTAAGAGTGATACAATTGTCTGTAATATAGATATTTAGAAAACAGTAACATCATTTTCTCCTTATGAAAAAGTAATAACGGAAATTTGAAAACGAAACACAACTAATTCGATTAATATCATAAATCCAATGTATCATTAAATATAATCGGCTTATAATTACGTTGTTATAATGCCTAAGAACTCATTTGATTGGTTAGCTATTCTAGAGTGTATTCGTAGTCATAATTCAGCCTCAGGTTTATTTATGATCATAGCTATTATTATTAATAATATCGTTAGTTTATATTTGTAATGTCATTATGTTAATCTTCTTAAGAGTTAACCGTCATTCATGTGTAATTATTTACATGCGTGGAATATTTACTCTAATATTATAAGAAGTATATTGTTTAAGATGGGTTTACGTTTATTCCTTGCTTCCCCTGTAAATATCTGAAACAAAAAATATTCTTTAGATAAAAATTAAAATATTTTGATAATATATATTTCAATCCAGCTATTTAATATGTAATGTTACATTCAGGTGCAGTTTTATTTTATATCAATTAAAAATCTTATCTAAAGTTTAGCACTAAATGTACATTATTTAATAATGTCATTATTGTTCAAATTAAAAACAGAATTGAAATATTAAAGACACACATGTACTATTAATTGAAGAGGAGTATAAAAAGATCTCTAATTTACTCTTTGAGTATTTAAATAGTTATAATCCATATATTCCAAAGTCAATAATCTTAAATCTTATAATGAAAGTACTTCAGATTATTAAGGTTAGTTTCAACGAAAACATAATTAATATGTACAATTATACCGATGACTGCAAGAATCCTGTAATTTAAAAATAATATTTATAATAGAGCTCAATGTACGAAAGACACAGCAAACTCATTTGTAATTATTTAGTTTGTCGATCTCAATTATTAAATACAATTGAAAGGTAATTATTAGGATTTTTGCACATTAATGGAATTCATTTATATTTAAAATATTATTATGGATGCATAATTTAAAAAAATATATTATATATCTAGTTATTCTAAAGCACTTTCAAAATAAAATTATACACTGCAAGGTTTTGTTCCTTAAAAATGATAAACAAATTTTTTTTATTTTTTACTGACTTCTAGTAGAAATCGGAATTGTATTTTCGATTACATTTCATTCATAATTTTTCGTTTTAACTTGCTTTCTTCTAATATAATATCAAAAAGTATCTTTAGTAATTTATAAGTGTGTAAGTATATGAAACTAAGATTAAAAATTGTCTAAACAATGATTACGCATTATTAATACTTTATGGTAAGCGTTAACCAAAAATTTCACCATAATTATTGCTGCAATTGATATTTTCGTTAGGAAAATTTCTACATTAGCGTATAAGTATAATTTTTTTTTCTAGGCTAACAAGATCAGAACAGAAGCCTTGCCGTGTAAGACAGGAACAACCGTGTCCTCCTAGTAAGTACCGTACACCTTCTGGGGCCTGCAATAATGTCTGGCACCCCGCATGGGGTGCAAGAGGCTCACCATACCTGAGATTACTTCCATCAGCTTATGGTGACGGTGAGTTGTGCACCTTTATTTTAGATTTTCACTAAATATTTTTTAAGTACTTTCACTAAATTTAAAACCTTATATTGAAGTGGAAAGTTAACACTTGTTTCGTCAGATTCTTTCTTACCTTGCTACTTACGCTTTCTGATAAAAGTAGTTTGATTTTCAGGATTTAAAGAATTTCAAACAAGATTCTAAGGTCAACAACTGAGTAGTGAAAATTAATGCGATACTCGTTCGTTGTTATATTAAACATACAATAGTTTTAGATCCTCCACTTAATTGGATGGAACAGAAAATTGGATTTATTAAAAAATAAGTTTTTCTATTAAATTATACAATATTTTGAATATTATAAAACGTTTAAATCTTAGAAAATCGTAGCATCTTTTAAAGATCCTTGTATTTTTTATGTTAAAATATCAATTTAATAATAGTATCTATATGGTATACACTTTATTTTCAAAGGCTTAAGAATTATATACAGTTCATTAGTTATTTAATAAATAATCATAACTGTTATGTAAACAAATCCAATACCAAAGTATTTCTAGTGAGAAGATATGAAAGGGTTAAAATTAAAATCATTTATATTCATAGTCATTTTATATAAAAAATCTCTGAAAACGATTAATAAATATATATTATATACATTATGTATGTATATATTTATATGTATTTTTCAAGGTGTTGTTAAAAATTTAATTTAAATTTAAAGAACATAATATACTCGCTGAATTCAATTTATCATCGTAATGAGTCTTTAGTTATCATTTTATTAGACAAAGTTTTTGTCGAAAATAATTGTTTGTTTGGTTTGCAATGTATTTAGTGATTTAGTTGTATTATATAGTGTGACTGTTTGATCTTTTTAAAGTTTCAATTTCTAAGTTAATATATATTAAAATTAAAAGATTATAAACGAGTCTTCTTTTTATTAACACATATCTCTACTATTTTTTGCGAAAATAAGTAAAAATTCTGGGTTAGTACAAATTCCTACCTCAAATCTTAAACAAAAAATTTTTTTGTAAGTTTTATTTTAACAAATAATTTAACTAATATATAATAATGTATAAATAATGTATAATGTATTTGAATTTAGAATTTCGTAAGTACTACTAGAATTATAATGCTTAAATTTATGTTAATTGAAAATTACAGGAATAAAAACTAAACGAGTTTATGCACTTTTCAGTAGCCATTCCTTTCTGTCGTTTTATGAAAATCATAGCAAGTCAGGTTAGACAATATCTTCATAAACGTTTTTTTAAAAATATAGACAGTCACATAATAGTCTCAAAAAGTCACACATTCTTTAAATCAATGATTAAGGCATTACTTTCTAATTCACTTTCTCATTAATCTGTTCGCTCATGTAAGCACGTTTACGTTAGCAAAGTTGTAATATGCACTGTATTTTTCTTATTTTAATCAGTATATCGAAACATAAGATATAAATACGATTTAGGAAATTCAGTAAATTAAATGTTTAAAAATATTTATGATTGTAACTATTAAAGTGTTTAGTAAATTAATAGATTTTTAAATAGTTTAAAAAATTGTTTGAGAGCTTCCACGAATATGTTCAATTTGATTGAAAAATTTAGTTTTTAATATTTTTCAAAAACTTAAATAATAATTAAAATTTAATTATTTTTAAAATAAACACAATTTACATTTTACCTATAAAAATATTAAAATTGATAGATCAGGTATTACAACAATCAAAGCAATAATAATAATTATAATAATCTTATGTATCTTATTTGGTGCAGTGACATAATGAATCTGTAGTATTATAGTATTAATTGAATATCTTAGAGGTATTTTTAACCATTTTGATACGTATAGTGATATATTGCAGTTAAATTATAAACAAACTGGAAATATTCTTGTATTACGAAATATGTTTGTCTCTCTGTCGTTCAATGAATTAAATAATATACTCTAATGGAATTGTATAAGTTATACATTAGTAATATAGGGTTATAGAGATATAGTTGTAGGTATATTGTTAAGTGATATATAGAGATATATTTAAAAATGTATCTTAAAAAATATTTTGTCAATTTAGCCTAAATTTAATCGCATTCAAATAGAAAAATTCATAAAGATAAAAAACGTATGTACGAAAGATTAACCTGTATCTTTGCAACCTATTGGTTGAGCAGCACTTGGACGGCAGTAAATGTCACTTGATACCAAGTATTCAAATTTTTATAAATATCCAACAAATATTTTGTTAGTTTTTAGATTAGAGTACGCAATTTAGCAGGCATCTCAACTTTCTACTCTACTCTGTTCTCGCGCGCGCCGATCGTCAAACGTTAGAAAGTTGTAACTTGAGACCATACGCGTGTAGAACAAAGTTCTAGTAATTATTTACTAAATTTATGTACAGAAGGTAACTTTTTTTAAATATATATAGAAATAAAAAAATTAATTTATAATATTGTTATATTTAAATATAATATGTTATAAATTATTATTAACATATTATATATTATTATTTATTTTTGTATAATCATTATTTTTAATTTAATATTCTGTGTTAGTTATTTATATACATAAATATATTCTTTGTTTACAATCAATAATTACTACAAAAATATCCGTTTGCTTTTAGCTAGATAATTTCTACACTTAATATGTATTAAATATAATACATTAAATATATACTACACTAATTAATTTCTTCATTTCTATCTCGCTTCACTCGTACTATTTCACACTTTCACTCTGTATTCTACACTGCACTCTACCCAGTTGTCCTCAAATTTTATTCATATCCATCTAATACTCCTTCATTCCCCTCACTCTCTACTTCTCTCCATCTACCTTCCTTCGCCCCTCTTCTCAACCAAATCTTACAAATTATTCCTTTGCTCCTTTATTCCATTTTGCTCCTTTTCCTTACCTTCACATATACTTTGATCACATTTATCAAAGGTTCCTCTTCCTCTCCACATTGAGCTCTACATATACTGTACATTCTATTATCTTCCCTAAGCGGCATTTACTGTTCCTCTTCTCGTTTCCTATTCTAAACATAGTAACTGTATTACTTTCTTACTTTTTCCCTTTTTACAAATCATTTCCTGTCTCGATTTCTCTGCCGATATTGTCACTCAGTTCTTGATTCTATCTTGACTTCGAGTTTTTCTTTTAATTTTCGATTTTTCGATATTCAGTTCTAATCTTCTTCTATGTCATCCTTGTATGAAGCCGAACGTACCTTCCTTCTTCCTAAAATCAATCCTTCTTAATTTTTTTCCATTGCCTTCACCAATTCGCTAAATAGAATATTAAATAGCACTGGACTCAATGGGCGTCCCTGCGTAATTCCCATCCTGGTCTTACCTCCGTACACCATTTCCTCGTTTATCTTAAAATACTATTTCGTGCTACCTACATGTAGATAGTATATTCTCTTGATCTTCGTGCTCAACTTCTCACTTATTCTCCTTTCCATTAGTGCCTCCTAAATTCTTATTCATAATATCAGAACGTCAGATCATTCATAATATTAATAATATTGTACCTTCCTTTTTTAGCCTATTTCCTTTCAATTATAGTCATTTTACTATGTAGATTGTATCTCCCTTTTCTGAAGTCGAACTAGGTATCACTCAATATCTTCTTTCCATCAACTTCCTTCTGCGTCTTCTCTCTTAAAATTTCCGCAAGAACCCATCAGCGGGTATTGCCTTATAATTTTCAACTCATTTTTCTTTTCTTTTTTGAAGGTCGATCATACTGATCCCTCTTTCTATTTTTCCAGCAATTCTCCCTCTTCCCAAATCTCATTTAAACCCATCTCCAAATACTTTTCCCTCCGTACATACACCTCGTTCTCAATTCTATATCTCTGCTTTTATCCGCTTTAATTTTTTCTCTTCTTATCTCCTCATCTTTGTCTTCCTCGACTAATTTAACCTACATTGCTTTTTCTTGATCATCCTCCACCTCTATAAACTGCTTTTTAAAGTATCTCAAAAATATATACGAACTTATTGCATTATACACAGAGAAAACAAATTAATTTGACTATCTATCAGACTTGCAGTAAACGTAGGAGACAATAAAATTAAGTTCTCACTTGCAGTTACTTATAAATACTAATTACATGTAACACATAATATTTCTTGAATTTTTTTTAAACTTACCTGTAATCATTTTTATATAAATACTACATGTGAAAAATAAAATCACACGCAGTAAGAAAATCGATTCTTTTTCATTCCACATAACAATATTGCTTGTTAATATTATATTTGAAATTATATTGTATATATTCTGTTACTGTATCTTGAGGTATACTATTTAGAAATATGTCATTGACAAAAATTAAAAATTTGCAAAGTATGTTTTCTGTTATTTTTGATTGTCTACAATTTGATTGCACTATTTGAATTGCATAAAAATTATATATTTTATGATTTTTTGCATAATAAACAAAACAATTGATATTCCAATTTGTCTTTTTTTATACATTTTAGGTACTAAAAAAAATAAAATAGATCTTTTTTCTTGTTGTTGTCTTATGAAAGTATCTTAATATGATAATATTAATAATCGTGTAATTTTATATTTTTATCATAATATCTACTCTAAACTTTCTGTAAAATGTATGCGTAAAAATCGTAATTTTCCTTAATAGAAATTATTTTTTTTAAACTTTTAATCTCTTTTAAAAATCGCATCTTATAATATTATATTTAATGTTAAAATATCGGAATTAATTGCAAAAATGGACAAAATAACTGTAAATTAAATTAAATGAACACATGTTGTTTTGCAGGTATTAGCAGTCCGAGGACTACTACATTAAATCCAAGAATCCTAAGTAGTCATGATGTAATAATGCAAGTACATGGCAAGCACAGTCATGCGGCTCACGAAGGTTTGAGTAGCCTTACAGGGGTATGGGCAGAACTACTGCAACGCGACCTTTCAAACCCAGTGCGTTTACGGCGTAATGGAGAAGAGTGTTGTCAACAAGTGTCCCGACACCCAGAGTGCCTCCCTGATTTCGAACGAACGGGCCGTTGCAGGGGATATTGGCGTTCTGTGCCAACTCTTAGTGCTCATAGCTGCCATTTTGAATCACGTGAACAAATGAATGGTGCAAGTGGCTATCTCGATGGTTCTGATCTCTACGGCAATAACGACGATCGTCTTCACCAGTTGCGCACGTATCGTCAGGGTAAAATCGAACTAAATCAATGTGACCTCTGTCGTAAAAATAACTCCAGCATCGGAAACCTATACCGTTCTATCCTGAATGAACACAACCGCATTGCTGAAAAATTTGCTGAACTTAACGAACACTGGGACGATACCCGTATTTACCTCGAAGCTCGCCGAGCTGTTGTCGCTCAGGTGTGTAATTCATTTACCTGATTACCAGATATCGTTTTATTGTTTAATACCCACACATATATTATTGATGTCAAAGTAAACATGCGTCTCGCTTGTTACTCAAAATCAAAAATTTACTTAAAATCTCACACAACACGCAGAGTGGAAAGAATACTTGTAGTTAGCGAATAATGTGTATGCTTACTTTTGTCATTATACAAAAGTATTTAGTAATATGAATTAAAAATCGATTTGTTAATAATAAAGATTGAGATAAAGACACAGGCGGTTAAAAATTAAAGTAAAAAGCAAACAATAACAAAGCGTTTACTTAGAATGAATAATCAGTTTTGTTTTGAAAATGAAAATTTTCCAAATTTTTTTAGATTATTCTTACATTTTCTTAAAGATTGTTATTTTTTTTATTACTGATTTCAAATTAATGCTGGCATTAAGTAAGCACTCCTAATTAAAAAAAATATCATTAATAAAAATAGATCTTTAAAAAATACTAATTAAATTAAAATGCAGATTAAAAATCTAATAAATCTAATTACTTCTATATAGAGTAGTATTCTACGAGTAAATTCTACAACTCACAAGGAACAATTATTTTATTGTGTTTAGGATAAGTTAATTAAAAATTTAATTCTCTGATAGTCAAATTTAAAAATAATAATATTTTTTATTTCCACACACAGCTTCAGCATGTTACTTTTAGCGAGTTTGTCCCAAGCGTCCTAGGTGAGGCTGCCTATGCTGACAGAGAACTTATGCCGACAAACAATGGCTTCTATGGAGGCTACTCTTCCACGAATCGCGGCGGCGCTATTGCTGAGGTAGCCCTTGCGGCTTTACAGGCTCTTATGACACTCCAGCGTAGAGACAGTTCAGCTCTAGAAGAACACATGGTTCTCGCGGCGAACAGAGTCAATCTCAACCTTACCAACCAGGAAAAACTCAACGATTGGGATCCCAGTGCGTTACTCATACAAATTGCCCGAGATCATGGATTACCCGGTTACGTCGAATACGTGAACTTTTGTTCTAATGGACAAGTTCAGGTTGGTTCTTATTAATATCAATTGCATATTTATCATATACTATGTGTTTACACACACGCGCGCACGCGCGCGTATACATACACACACACACACACACACACACATATATATATATATATAATTATTTATCTTAAAGATTCAAAACTTCACTAGTTTGATGAATTTGATGGAACCTAAAAATGCAATGCTGCTGCAAAAGATCTATTCTCGCGTCGAAGACATCGATCTGCTTCTAGGTGGAATCTTCGAAATTCCAAATGAAGGAACTGCCGTTGGCCCTACTTTTGTATGCCTTCTTCGTCATCAATTAATCAAACTTCGCAATTCGGATCGTTTTTGGTATGAAAATGATATCCCACCATCCAGTTTGAAACCAGAACAAATTACTGAGATCCGTAAAGTATCTTTAGCTGGAATTTTATGCGTCAACTCTGGAATTTCTAAAATACAACCAAAGTCCTTTATTCAACAAGATCCTTATCTGAACGTTAAAATTAATTGTGACCAGCATGGGATTTTAGATGTATCAGCTTGGAAAGAAAATCCTGTAGCAATTCCTGTCTCTGATAATTATATGTCTACCACTATACCTACTAATGCTGGGATGTCTATTATTTCTGAAATCAATGAAGATATGATTGCCGCCGCAGTTAAAAAAGCGGAACGAGATCTTTTGGACAGAAAGCAACTTGAGTATAATTCCTGGTTAGAACAAAGAATTGCCGATCCTAAATCACCAGCTGGTACTGCTGCCAGTTTTTCGAAAGCTAATAAAGATGCTCTTTTACTAGCTAATTCATCTATTATTTATGAACTAGCTACGAATGAGCTCATTAATGGAATTCATGGGTTAAAAAGGAGGAAGAGGCAAGCCTTCGATTCTGGGGATAATATTTTAGGATTTCCCAACAATGACTTTAATGATATTCTTCAAAATGTGGATATCTCTGGATTTATTCCTCATAAACAAGCAACTAATCACGATGAAATTGACTGTCCAGTAGAGGAAGGACCATGTGATCTCACAACGCCATACAGAACCTTCAGTGGTCATTGTAACAATTTACGCAATCCTAATCTTGCAAAATCATTAACAACATTTGCACGACTTTTACCACCAGTATATGAAGATGGAGTGTCGAAGCCTAAACTCACGTCAATTACAGGTAAGTTATATGACACAAAACTAGATTAATTTATTTTTTAAATACTATTTAAAAAAATGATAAATAATAACAAATATATTTCCAATAGGTGTGCCTCTACCTAATCCTAGACTGATATCAACTATTATCCACCCTGATATATCTAATTTACATAATCGCTACACTCTTATGGTGATGCAATTCGCTCAATTTCTCGATCATGATTTAACTATGACTCCAATTCATCGAGGTTTCGCTGAATCTATCCCTAGCTGTAGGTCATGCGATTCTGCCCGTACAGTCCATCCCGAATGTAATCCATTCCCAGTACCAGCCAACGACCACTTCTACCCAACAGTAAATATTTCTACTGGTGCACGACTCTGTATTCCGTCTATGAGATCATTACCGGGTCAGCAACATCTTGGTCCACGAGAACAGGTTAATCAGAATACCGGTTTTCTAGACGCTTCTGTTGTCTATGGTGAAAACAACTGCATCGCCAACATTCTTCGAGGCTTTAGTGGCCGAATGAATATTACAAGCCATCCAAATCGTGGAAAAGATCTATTGCCTCAATCGCGAACTCATCCAGAATGTAAAGCGCCATCGGGTTATTGTTTTATTGGTGGCGATGGACGAGCTTCAGAGCAACCTGGTTTAACAGTCATGCATACTATGTGGGTTAGGGAGCATAATAGAGTTATGGAAGGTTTAAGACTCGCTAATTCACATTGGGATGCTGAAAAATTGTTCCAGGTAAATCAATAAATATTTAAAAATTATTTATCGTAATCATGTATTTTACTTGGAAAATATTTTCCAAGTTTATATGAAAAAATAACATATCCAACAAAAAAATTCAAAGTTTTTATTTCTTTTGAAAAATATGTTAGTAAGCTGCAATGATACAAATAACTGTAAAAAATTACTACGTAAATTAAAAATTTCGGGTTCTAACTATGAAAAACCACAATAAAGCGATTGTAACAATCTTCTATTAATTCAACATACTTTTTATATTAGCTGATATCCAAGTATCCAATTCACGATTTCATCATTTGATTGAAGTATTTATTAGTAAAGAATAGGTAATAGAGATGTCTGGGTAATTTGAGGTATATAAAGGATTACTTAGACTAAATTAATCTATTTTGCCATCGTTTTAAATGCATTTTGAGCTGGCGCGTTGTCTTGAAAAAAAGGCCCTTTTTCATCGTTAAATGACGTTATATTGAAGGGTAATTGCAATATAGTTTTCATCATAATTTATTGTTTTAACTGCAGCGACCAATTACTACAGAGTATTGTGTTCAAATTATGCTGGATAATATCAATTCGTTCCTATTTTTTAGGAATGGTCAGTACTCGTGGTACCTAAGGCGATCGAACATTCGCATGTTCAAATAAGATCATAACTAAAATTTTAAATACATCTATTGTATTATTACAATTTTAATTTTACATAACTGTTGATAAAAAAATAGTTTTTTTAATAAGATACGGTTTTTAAATTAATTCTAAAGACCTAGTCAAGTGAGATTTATTTTAGATCAAATATCATTTCTTGCATTCACCTTTTGATCTTTGTTTCGGTAGACCAATTTGCTGCAATAAATATCAAGCTTCTCCTTCATTTCATTTGTCGATTTTCTTTCCAAGAACTTAAAATTCAATTTCCTTCTAAGTTTTAAAAAAACTTAATATAATACTTTTATGAGAATCATGAAACTTTGATATTTGTTGTACAATTTACATAATCTCTTTTTATCAGCCAATATAAACTATTCAAACTTTCTTGTATTAACTATATTTTTGTGCATTTTTAAAGTAATTTTTTGAATAAGTATATTTTATATAAATTATATTAGATATTTTTGCAGTTACTTTTTAAACGTATTTTTAACATCTTCTCTAAATGTTTTCTAATAAGAAACACTTCAGAATGACGAAATTATACACGTTTAAATTTATATTCCTAATTATTTAAATACTTTTATTATATTTAAAATTATTTTACTTTTTATAACAATAGAGCGGTTTTATTACATTGGTAAGAAGTTCTAAAACTTTCAGGAAACTCGCCGTGCACTTAGTGCAATGTTGCAGCACATTACCTATAACGAATTTTTACCACGAATTCTCGGATGGAATGCAGTAAGCCTTTATGGCTTGAAACTCTTACCTCAGGGTTACTATAAGGAGTATTCACCGACCTGTAATCCTAGTGTACTTAACGAATTTGCTACGGCTGCCTATCGAATTGGACATTCGCTTCTAAGACCGCATCTACCAAGAATGGATCGCGCTTACCAAAATGTCGATCCTCCAATTCTATTACGTGATGGTTTCTTCAATCCAGATATGCTCTATCAACCAGAAATGATTGATGAGATGATCCGTGGTCTTGTTTCAACTCCCATGGAAACACTGGATCAGTTTATAACCGGTGAAGTGACAAATCATTTATTCGAGCAAAGGGGAACACCCCATTCTGGTGTCGATTTGATAGCTCTCAATATTCAGAGATCCAGAGATCACGGATTGCAATCATACAACAATTATAGAGCTTTGTGTAATTTAAAGAAAGCGGCGAACTTTGAAGATCTAGCAAGAGAAATGGCACCAGAGGTTATCGCGAGATTGAAGAGAGTATATAATACCGTAGACGATATTGATCTTTTCCCTGGTAAATAAATCTCAATATATTTATTTTAAATAATTATAATTACGTTTTTGATCTTAAACTTTAAATTTCACTTATAGTGATGAAATTATAAAATGAATATAAATGGTATCAACTTTCAGGTGGAATGAGCGAGCGACCACTGCAGGGAGGTTTAGTCGGTCCTACTTTTGCCTGTATAATCGCGATTCAGTTTAGGCAGTCCCGCAAGTGCGACCGCTTTTGGTATGAAACTGACGATCCAAATATTCGATTTACTGAACCTCAACTCGCGGAAATTCGTAAGACAACTCTAGCCAAAGTAATGTGTGAGAATATGGACCATCACACGGATATGCAACGGGCAGCATTCGATCTACCGAGCAATTTCCTCAATCCTAGAGTACCTTGTGGCTCAATGCCTCATATGAATTTTGAAGCATGGCGAGAAACAAGGCATGGCTGTCAAATCGGTGGCAGAAACGTTGCTGTCGGCGAATCTGGTTTCCCCACACCTTGCACAAGTTGTGTCTGCACATCCGAAGGAGTAAGTTTATAAGTTTTCTCTGGTTGAATTTATATGAAATCGATCAATTATATTCTATTAACATTGTATATACTTTTATAAGAATTAGCTCGGCTATTTTTTAATAATACATCTTGCAAAGAATTAATTGTTTTGAACTTGTCAGTATACTGTTTATTATGTATTAGTCTATTGTTTATAAAGATTCCTATTAAAACGGTTTATTAATTATTATGCATTTGAATTAAAACTAAAAAATCGACTTTCCATAAGAATTCATGATACACCAGAAAAAATTTGTAACAAGTTTTTCTTAAGACATATTACGCTTATATTAATTTTTTATCGAAATTTGTTTATTAATTCTAAATCAAATGAACTACCTCAAATTTATTGATTATAATTTAAATTTATGCTGAATATTGGAACAAATCATAACAAACAAGTTCATTGGAGTTATAAAAGATCTTGAACGATTGCACTAGAAATGTGTATTTATTTTGTTTAAAAAATAATTATAAAAATTATTTGTAAAAGACAATAACTGCATAGATCTATTTCTTATAATTTTATTAATTAAATACTTAATTTGGTAAAGTAAATTAATTTATTATAACTAATTCTAATGGTAATTTCATTACAGACTCACTGTGCGTCCTTAAGAGTGACGGACTGCAACCAACTTCTCCGAGAAGCATCACGAGAGGCAATTTTACGAGACGATGTTTGCACCGCACAATGCGGCTTCGTTCTAGCTGCTACAGATACTTCAACAAACAATCCCTTTAAAAATTCTAACAGTTTCCCCAACTTCCCTCAACACAGAAGTAATTTGCGGAGCTCCTTTTCATCGTCATTCAATGGCTTTAAGTTACCAGATCTATCGCAATTTATCGGTTAAATTGCAAGATCATGAAAGTGAAACGAGAATTAAAACGTGCCAATAGAAATTACTTATATTAAAAGACTCTGCAGTGGACAATGATTCCATAAAAATCGAGCTTTAAGACGAAATTTCTCAAGCTTTGCATGGAATTATATAAAATAGAGATGAACTGCATATCCAATTTGTATGTAAATGGGTAGTCAGATAATGAAATAATCGACGTTGCAATTAATGTAAATATAGATCGTAAGTTACAAACATTTAGTTTTTAAGTGAATTTACAATTATTTTTAATTTCTCTTTTATAACACAGATCACATTGAATATCGTCTTAAATTCTTTAGTGGTTTAATGTAATTATGTAATTAATTAACTAAATATTTATAACTATTTGTTTTCAAAGAGTAATATTTTGATTTTTTTACTGATTATACTTTGCTCTGAACAGCAATCAGAAATAAAAATGTAAATTATAAACGTAATTTACATGAAAATAATTATACCAATTTATTATGAAGTTAAAAAAATCTTCATTACTTCTCAATACAAAAATCCTAGATATATAAATGTGATTAGTTATGCCAATTGGTGTTTGATCAATAGATACAATGAAATTATCTAAAACGATAAACTGAGTTTTATATTCCATTGCAACTGTGCATAATTGTTTCTAAGCTTACCCCTCACATAAACAAATTCTATAAAATCATTGTTAATAATTATTTTTGATTATTTTCATTATCAAAAATCTATCATATTTAATAATTTACTACATATTTTATGAAACAAAATTGTAATATAGTGATAAGATATCTTTAAATTGAATATTTTTATTATTAAAAGCTATCATTATAATTAATTAAAATGATGCCAAAATTATCTAAAAATCTGTAGATTCAAAATTGGTAATGGAAAAGTATCATGATAATTTAATCTTAAAATTAATAGGATAATAACAGATTAAAAATAAAATTAAAATATATTATTTGTTTGTATGATACAATGATGTGGCATGTGTTATGTTAATAAATGTTAATTTTTATTTTTCATTGTTCGTTCATTATTATATAAATAAATAATAAATTGATATCACAATTTCCCACTTTCACAATGTTAGATATTTAAGTATAATTTAATATTTTAAATTATTTAATATTTTATTTTTACCAGACTTTTTAAAAAAATTTACTATTGTGAAAAATAATAATTTCAGTCTATCCTTAAAGATGGATTTGCTTTTTTATTATTGAACTTTTTACACCTTCAACCATGGTTGATATTAAACAGTTACTAAAATTTTTATTTAAATTATACTTTAATTAGCAACAATCTCCTGTTTATTATTCAGTACTGCAGTGTTTTCTTGCGTTGGTGCTGGAGTCTGTTCAACACATCTCCATAATCCGTACGTTTTACCTACAGTTGTTTGCCATAATCTCAAAGTGCCATCCTCTGATCCACTAGCATATAATTCACCATCCGGAGAGAAACGAACACAATGTATTGGTCCAAAATGTCCTTTGAAAGATTCTAAACACAAGTGTTTTTTATTTTTTGTAAATTTTATACCTTTAGCTTAATTTTCATTAAAATTATTTCAATGATATGTTATATTTAAATTAAATAGCTTCATATTGCATAAAGATAAATATATATGAGAAAACTAATTACCTATTTCCACACCTGTACTATAGTCAAACTTATACATTTTTAAATCTTCTCCACCACATATAAAGATACTATTGTCAGGATGCAAACTTGCACTATTGACCTGTGTTGGCACAGTAAACTCATGTAGTTTAGTTAATCTAAAACAAAAATAAATAATAGAATACATATTTTAATTCATGAGTAAAGTTGTTTCAAAATTTTGTTTTTATTTATTCTATCACAATATATTTTAGATAAAAAATGTTCTGACTGAATGTATTAAAATGTCAAAATACAGACAACATTAAAAAAACTGATTTCTCAAATGATTATAATGAAGCTCATTGAAATTTTAAATGAAATATGAGACATTAACATTGTAATAAAAATTCTTCATGTTACTTTTCATTCCTACCAATCATCATGAATAGTTAGAGTATAATTTAATAATAGTTTTTTAAATAATACTAAACATAGTTGTTAAATAATTACAAAGATACAAATACGGTCAACGTTTCTTACTCTTTACTATCCCAGAAAGTTACAATATTGGCATGTGTAGTTGTTATAATTGTACCATCTTTTGAAAGTTCCATAGATCGTGGAACTGCTGGAAATTCAAGTTTTTTTATTTCTTCGCCACTAACTCTATCCCAAACCCTTACAGTTTTGTCATCTCCACATGTTATAAGTAATTTAGCCAATAGTGGATCAAAAAACGTTACATGTCTGATTCCACTGGTATGACCAGTGAAAACCTATTAAAATAATACATTTCTAGCATAAATTTTAGCTTTTTAATTATAATAAACAATCACATTAATTTTTTTTTGATAACAATATTTTTTATAATATATAAAAATGATCAAAATGAATAATTTAAATAGATTGAAAAAAAATTCAACTAATATTTAATTATATATATTTTAGGGAGTAAATAATATTCAAATTGAATACATCAAAATAGTTTTTAGAAATTCAAATTTTTTGTTTTTCTGTTTGTTATTAAAAAAGCAATTAATATAATATCTCTTAGTATTTATATATCATATGTAAATTATCATACCTGTGGATCTGCTTCTGGTTTATTAAGATCAAAGATTCGAACTAGTTTTTCATTAGAACCAGTAGATAGATAAACTGAATCTTTACTAAAGTCAACACATTTTACAATATGTTTGTGTTGAAAGGAATGTACTTCTTCGCCTGTAATTGCATCCCAAACTTTGGCATTAAAATCTGCAGCTCCAGTAGCTGCTTTGGTTGCTTCAGGATTCAAGGCAACACCCCAAACAGCCCCCTTGTGTCCTTCAAATGTACCAATCCAATCTCCTGTATCCCCTTGTCGCATCATAGGATATCCATCTATGAAAAAATTAATTTACATAATACAAATATAAAAATAATTTGTTAAAATACAAAAAATTTATTACTTCATAGAAATTATTAGTTACTATGAGTTACACACACACACACACACACACAATCTTTACTTAGCCTAATATTTGTTACTGATCAAGAGATTTTTCTAAGAAAACTTAAAAGTCAAATATTAAAAGTAAAATATTTACGTTTATTATGTAATAAAAGATTATTTTTGTAAAAAATGACCTCTCAATGAAAACTATAACCTCTTAAATAAAGTTAACTAAATAAAAATTGTTCAATAAATCCAAATCATATCATTATTATACCTTTGCAAGCAGAAATAAGACGATAACCGGATTCTGTAACATCTGAAAAGTGAAGATGCACAACAGGACGCGTGTGACCACTGCATGTTAATGGAATCTGTCTAAAATTTGCCATTTTTTCTTACAACGAGAAGTTTATAGCATTTAGAAACACTTTAACGTAAAAAATTTAATACAAAAGGTTAAAATGAATTTTTCACAAACGAAGCGCACCAATAAAACAAACAAACACTACCTCAATCCATAGGACGAGAAAGCATACACTTATTCATGATCTCCGAAACTAATTGGAGATAACAACTGGATATAACAATATATAACCGTACAAATGAAATGTATTAATACGCGGGTTGCCTCGTAGTACTCTAATTGGTACAGTCTTGTAGTACCTAGATAATATTGGGCCGGCAATATGACGGCAATATGATGGCACGCGAGCGGCTTTTGCTCCGGCAGTATGTCCCGGCTTTTGGACGGTAAATTGCCGTATATAAGCGACAACGGAAAAAGCGGAACTTAATCGGCTTTTATGCCACTTATAAGCATCACAAAAGCTGGTAATTTGTCGGCATTTTATAATCTTTAAGCCGGCAATAAGCAATTATGAAGCTAATTTTTGCGCTTGCTTTTATAAAGTTAGGAAAATAAAAAATTAAATTAAAATAAAATTAAAAATATTTATTAATTAAATATAATTACATAAATATTTAAATAAAAGTAATTTTAATAGAATTGTAGTTAATTATAAAATATGACGCAGTTAATACATATAATACCTATAATCCACTTCTTTTGACTCTAATTTCTGGTTTCTTGTTGCTTTCATTAAATTACGATGAAACCAATGTATTATTGCATTTATACATAATATTAAGACAAATATACTAACTACCTGTATAATATGATGCAGTTATTACAGAAGTCGAGTCTTCTCCAAGTGATCCTCGGCTCAGGAAAAAAATAAAAATTTAAATTTATTCATGAAAATATAAAACAATAATTAGTAGAATATCAGAATTGTAAATGGAATCTGAGTTGTCTTCAAAGACTGTATAAAGGCTAAATTCTTTTTTCAGAGAGTATCATAGATAAATTTAAAATTAAACAGTCTTTCGAAAGCTATCGAAAAACTATTTGTTCTTAAAAGAGAATACAAAATACATAATTAATAATAAAAATACAAAAGCAGAATACTCATATAGTATTCGAAAGCCTTCGAAGAACATTTAAATTTAAAATTATCTCTCATAGTCTTCGAAGAATAAAATATATCTTTAAGCAGTTTTATTGAGTACTAAAATACAAAATCAACTTTATAAGCTATCTAGAGAATAAATTTTGATTAAATGTAACAGTTAATACAAATCAAAACTTATTCTTTGGACAGCACAAAAAATGTTATGTAATAAAAAAAAATAAAAATGTTAATATTTTATCTAATTTTATCTGTGTAGATAAATATTAATTTTTTTATTTTTAATTGTGAGAGGGCCCCGACCATCCGCCCATCTCCGTGAGGCTCATCCACTTTATTAGCCCCTACAGCGCTCCCAAACTTTTCGATAAAAAAGAAATTTATAAATTAAAAATCATAACAAAATTGAAATTACAAAATTTAATGAAAACAAAAAGTAAAAGAGCGCTATTCTGCTGAAATAGAGAAAGTTATAATAATATAAAAATATTAAAGACCTTTCTATCTAACTCTAAACAAATCAACCTTTCAATCTAACTCTAAACATTACCCATATCTTTTCTTATTAAATACTTATATACCGCATCCTCTTCGTTGTAATCGTTCCCTTCCTCGATATCTTGACATGCATCGTCTCCATCGTTGTCACTATTATAGTAGAGGGCCTCTCTCATTTGGATTTCGCAAGTAGAATCTTTATTTTCTTTCTCTTCCTTCTTGACTCTTTTTCTTGTTTTTTGACTCTGTCTCTTTTGCGTGTCTTCTCTGTTATCATTGTCTATGTCACTGTCTTCTGTAATGTATGTGTCGTGGAGATCCTGTCTGCCGTGATTCTCAACCAGGCGGTCTCCATCATCACTCTTATTGAAATTATAGAGATGAAGGTCCTGTCTATTGCGTTTATCCTGCTCTATTTCTATATCTTCGTCAGTAACATGTAGAAGTAGTATTCTGTTCAAGTTTCAACTGTCTCTTCACTGATACGTTTCGACGATAAACCTCCTTGGCGCTTTTTAAAGCCTTCGTCATAACATATGAAAATTCCATACTATCTGGCTTTGAAAATACATCATCATGCATCGACATGGCCTCTGCAAAATAAAAAAAACAAAGTCAATATTAAATAAATTTAAAATTATTGTAGTATTTAAAAACATTGAATTTATAAAACCTTCGCATGCTGTTGCGAAACGTGAGTCTTTTAACGCCAAAATTTGATTTTTCTTATTACCAGTCCACGTCATTTTGTTAACAAACTCACCACTAAATTTGAAGCAGTTTTTAATATAATTTACCGCTGCAATTGAGATATTTCCTCCTCCTAAATAAGCTAAATAATTTACCTGAAATACATAAAATATAATACATTTATTTTAAATCAATGTAGAAGCAAAAATATATAATTAATAGATAAAAAATTGAAAACTTACGAGGTTAGCATATTCCTCATCATTTGCTTCGTTAAAAAGGAGGAGATCAGCTGTCGTTACAAATGGCAGATATTTGGGTTTATCTTTGTTGGTCATACGTTTTTTTTCGTCATTTGCTTTAATAATCCTTGAATTCCTCTGAAACAAGTTTTAACAAGAAATTAAAGTACATAAGATGAAGCGTATTATTATAGATATTTTTACTAAAAACATACTTTAGCGATGCTTCTATATTCTCCAGTCTCTTGTCATGTATGCTACAAGTATTATAATGTATTATAATGTGTTGAAATTATTTCGTATTAAATTCAAAATCTTGAAAAGTTACCTCTACCTAATGTATAAAAATAATGATTTTGCTACTGAAAATATACAAATACCTGGTTACTTGCTCAATGTTAACGAGCTTTTTATATTTTAGAGCTATTAGCTCCGATGATTGTAGTGGCTGATGGTTGCGTGGTTTCTGCTGTTGTTGTGTATTTGTTGCATGTGTGATATGCTTTGCTTGCTTGCATGAAGTACCGAGGGTACGCGCGAATTTAAATGTGTTTGTTGTTGTTATTGGCATGGTTGCTTATCTACAGCTGTCAAGAGTGTATACGGATGTTGTATTCGCTGTTTACGTGGCAGTATTTGAGAAAGCGTTGAGGGTGCATGCGGTGCTTGTGACTGAGATGCTTTCATTGGCGTTGACGATCCTATTGGATTGATGACCTGCAAAGTTGCTGATCGCTGCATCTTGCTTGCCGGGGTATTTTTTAGAAGCAGAGATGATGATTCCTGTTTCTCCAAAGAATTATCGTAACAATGCTCATTCATCACATGATTTATTGGTTTATAACGAGCAGCCATTGACATTAGTTTCAAGCTACTCCCAAGGCCACTCCGTGAAATCGATGTCATTTTTTCCTTGAGCTTCGCCACAGCAACATCTGGAGGTAACGCCTCTTTGTTTTTTGACTGATCTATCTAAATAAAATTTTTTGTTTTATTAATTAAATAATTATAAATTAATTTTAATAATTAAAAATCCTATAAGGTAAATAACTAGATTAAAATAAAAAATAAAAGAATCTACTCATGCGAAGACATAATTTCAACAATAACGAAATATTCGGCACAACTATCTGTTACAGGCAGGTCTGGCCAATATGGTATCTAAAACATTTTCCGTTGATCTCATTGAAACTAACTTGAAATAATTTAGAAGAAAGATGCGAACATAAATAAACTCCAATCGTTGATGAAGCACAAGGGAGATGAAAAAAATTCTCTATTCTTGTGAAAGACTTTACTAGAAGATAGCAACCATCTGGAATTTCGATGATATTCTTTACAAGAACAATTTGAAAACAGTTTTATTGACGCTTTTATGTTGATTTACTTGACAACCTTCTATATGCCGGAAAGCAATCTGCTGTAAATGCCGACTTGGCTTTCTACACAATTTCTTACAATAAGTGATGTTATTTTCATAAGGAAAAGCGAACAATCATCGAGTGGCCCAAAAGATCTAACGTCGTTACAAAGATGCAATAAAGTATGGGTATTATAGGAGAGAAATTCTATACCATAGACATCTGATGCTGAATCAACAAATAACTCAATGCACTTTTCAGCAAAATCAATACAATCCCTATAGCTTGAAGAGTTAATTAACAATCTAATTGCAGTGTAAAGTAAAAGAAAGTGCTTGTAAACAGCACAATTTACTGAACCGTTAAATAAAGCAGGCATACTATAAAGAAGAA
Organism: Sycophaga agraensis; assembly: GCA_018906755.1. NCBI lineage: Eukaryota > Metazoa > Arthropoda > Insecta > Hymenoptera > Pteromalidae > Sycophaga > Sycophaga agraensis. The sequence goes on along the minus strand of JACCIE010000140.1, from coordinate 36,418 downwards.
TTTGTCGATATTCGGTTGCTTTAAATTTACCATACTAAATGCATGTAGTCGAATACAGTATTCTTATCTACATTGAATGGAAGACTACTAATAGCGCATAATTCTTTATGGTGATTGACATCTGTACATAAAGAATATTCTTCTTGAGTACGAAGAATATGATTAGCTCCTCTATAAACCATGATACCGGTACGAATCCACTCACCACTTACTTTACACCGAGAACAACGAACTCGAGAATTGTGACCAGTGTGACCTAATATAAAAGCACGAGCTGGTGCATCCGCAATAAAGCACCTTAATTGAACAGATTTTAATTGATTAGCAATACTAATGCAATTTTGAAGAATGGTCAATAGTTGATTCACGCATAGTTTCATAAAATCAATCGCGCTAGTTGGTTTCCTTGAACCTTCAAAAATTTCAACAATTTGGGGAGCACTTCTTGGTATGTTGCCTATACGAATTTGTATAGGCCACATCAAGACTTTACTAAAGTTATCTACCGATGCCTCGTCCGCACTGAGATCTATTTGGAGAATATCTGGGATTTCATTTAGAGGTGTTAATTGAAGGATTTGAAGAAGACCTTCTTTGATACCCAGATGAAGATATTCTCCTCCACATATGTTAGAAGTAGGAATAACATAAGTTGGGGTTTGAAGTACCGTTCGGTACTTCAAACTGGAGAACACGTAAAACAGATTTTGCTTGAACATGGATCATATTGTTCTTGGTAAAAGCTTTGGCAATTTTGCATTAAAAATTTTCTACGCTATCACCATTCTTAACACAGTCTGAATTATTAATGCTCTTAGACTCAAACGAATATTCTGACTCTGTTTGAACAATCTTATTACCTGAGAAGTTCATACCACTAAAACTCTCATCTGAGAAACTGGCTTCATTCAGAGATATGTTATTTAATTCCCTATTAATATTATCAGAAGTATCAGATAATTGTTTTGAAGCATTGTCTTGATGTGCCCTATTAAGTAATCTAATGACTCGTGCTCTATGATCAGGAGTACAAGCATGTAAAGCTTTACGGCTACCGCGCATCGATTTTAATTTATACATACTGAATTAAAAACAAAATACCTTATGATAATTGATAAAAGTTATTAAGGAAGTAATTTATGACCCACTCAATAAGTTCAAAAAGATACAGTGTGATGAGCCAAATCTTGGGGAACCTGCAGCGTGAGCCCGGTTAGCGGCGGAGCGGATCAACCGCGAATTCGGTTCGACCGCGGCGGGACTTCGCGCGGCGTCCCGAGCGCATCGCGCGCTGATACGTCCGGACAACCTCACAACTCATCGACTGAGCAACTGAGACAGTGCCGCCTAGGTAACGTTTAACTTCCATAGAGCTAATTGTTGTGATTACTGGATAATAAGTAGTGTTATTTATTAAGAGAAAAAACATACAACCGTCTCGGACGGGCGATCAACTCAAAGTGAAGACCATACCGAGAATATAGTGCCTCTCGGGTCCAACTGCCTAAGTCGAGGCACACACATTCATAACACGCACACGCGCGCCGAGCAGCATAGCAGCACTCCGACAGTGCCGCAACGGTCATTGTACAAACTACAATTCCAACACTCCCACTTAGCTTGTACAAGTAAACATTATACGTATGTTAGTAAATTATACATTATATATATTAAACTTCTTACAATTTTTAACCTACAACTAACGAGGTCCTACATGTATTAAATTGCGCAGATATTCAAATGGTTTTACAGGTAATGCTTTCGTTAAAATATCTGCTTGTTGATTTTCTGAATTAACATATTCAACTTTAAAGAGGTCATTGCCATAGTTTTGTCGTATAAATTTGTACTTAATGTCTATATGTTTTGTATGACAGTGATATCGCAAGTCTTTTATTAATTGAATCGCACTTTGATCGTCGACGTATAAAATAGGTAATTTACAAGTATCATATAAATCTTGGATTAGTCTTTCGGTCCAAATTACTTCTTGTACAGCAATGCATGCAGCAATGAACTCATACTCTGTAATAGAAAGAGCTATTGTATTCTGTTTTTTAGATCCCCAAGAAATCAGACTATCGCCAAGTTTTACAATAAATCCAGAAACCGATTTTCGAGTTTCATGGTCGCTCGCATAGTCCGCATCACTATAAGTTAATATTTTTGTACAATCATTGTTATTTTTATAAGTCGGTCCATACCTCGTTGTACCTTTAATATATTTTATAATTCTTTTTATTGCATTCCATTGAATTTTAGATGGATTTTCTGCGTATCGACTAAGTACTCCCACTGCAAATGCAATGTCTGGTCAGTCATCATTACAAAAAACAGAAGACTGCCTATGGCTTCTTTATATGGTACATTATGTGCACTTCCATTCCTAATATTTTCAAAAATGCTCGAAATACTGTTTGGATCGGCTGGTATTCCTACACTATTAGCATTGTCTATCATAAACCTATGTACAATCTTTTTAGCATATGTATTTTGATCTATAAATAATGAACCATTTGACAATTTATTAATTTCTATACCTAGAAAAGTTTTTAATGGATTGCTAGTTATTTCCAAATTTTCTCTAAGATATTTTAAACATAGCTGGAGTCTTTCTTTACTTTTTGATGCGACTAAACCGTCATCTACATAGATTATTAAAAGTATTTTATCTTTATCGCCTTTACTAATGAATAAATATTGATCAGCATTTGTAGGGTGTAGATCGAATTGTTTCAAGCAATTTACAAATTTGGTATTCCAGCATCAAGCATATTGTTTCAAACCGTACAAGCTTCTCTTTAATAAGCATATTTTATCCGAATCGTCTTCAAAACCTTCGGGTTGATACATATATATTGTTTCTTTCAGGTCTTCATTTAAGAAGGCTAATCTTACATCAAATTGTATACATTGCATTTTTTCTGAAGCGCTTATGACTAAGAAAATTTGTATCGTGCCACGGGACTAAAAATTTCTTTGTAATCTACATCCTTTGTTTGGAGAAAACCTTTTATAATTAGTCGAGCTCTAAATTTCACATGATCATTATCAGAATTTGGCTTTACTTTAAAGACCCATGTATTAAAGAATACTCTTGCATTACTAGGTGCATTAACTAGAAGCCAAGTCTTATTTTTATGCAATGCTTCAATTTCCTCATTCATAGCTATCTGCCACTCTTGAGATTTTTCGCTAGCTATTGCTTGTCTATAATTACATGGTTCATAAAAATCGGCTATAAACAGATCTTCAATATTTTCAAAATCGAATTTATAATTTGTTACAATATCACCACGATCAGGTGGTTACAAATTTCTTCGGTTTCGCAAATGATATCTTTGCATGTTGGCTTCTTCGGATACAATTATATTTTGGTTAACATTTTTGATTTCTACATTTTCGCATAGATTATTTCCATTTTCTACATTTTTGCGTACATTGTTTTCATTTTCTACATTTTCGCATACATTATTTTCATTTTCTACATTTTCATATTCATTTACAATATTGTTTGCGTTATTATTTAATTCAGCTTCTTTTGATCTATGTTTATCATTAGATGTGTCAAAAATGTAGAAATCACAATCATTAAATTGCGTTTCAATGGTATTCGGTTTTAGATCATTTTTAAATAGAACATCCCTGTGTATTTCTATCTTATTTTTATCCCGCATTAATATCCTATAGCCTTTTGTACATTCGTCATAGCCAACAAAACTACCAATTCTAGATTTTGCATCCCATTTTCTTCTATGGTTCTTATCAACGTAAACATAAACCTCTGTGCCAAAACTTTTAAAATGGTTTAAATCATACTTGTTTTTATATAGAAAATCGTGTGACGTTTTAGTAGGATCACTAGTTTTCCTACTCCTATTCAATACATATGCTGTTATATTTATAGCTTCTGCCCATAAATTTTTAGATAAATTTTTAGCGAGTAACATTGTGCGTGCTCCTTCTACAAGTGTACGATTTTCGCCTTTGGCCTTGCCATTTTGTTGTGACGTGTAAGCAACTGTTCTTTGATGTTTAATTCCATTTTTAAAAAGTATTTCACTTAACTCTTTGTTAACATACTCTAAGCCATTGTCAGTTCTCAATATATTTATTTTCATACCTGTTTCTTTTTCAAAGCACTGAATATAATTAATAAAACATTCCTTTACTTCACTTTTTTGTTTCAAAAAATAAATAGTAACATATTGCGAATAATCGTCTTTAAATAATAAAAAGTATCGAGAACCACCAATAGAATTAGTTTCCATTGGTCTACAAATGTCAGAATGGATTATTTCACCTACTTTAGTCGTATAATTCTCACTAGTTGGAAAAGGACTTTTATGCATTCTTCCGAGTGCACAAGCATCACGAAGTTAATTCATTTGTCTTTATGTTATTATTTTTAAGGAGATTCTTAACGTATACAAAATTTTGGTGGGCCAAGCGTTCATGCCAGACCTGCAACATATTCTTCTCAATAGGCTTATCAGCATTTTCATTAGTAAAATAAGAATTTTCTACTTTATCCACTTTCACTTTCGTTATAAATAATTTACTATTTTCGGGTTTTTCTCCCGTTATTGCTATTTTGTTATCCTTGAAAAAAGTACATTTAATTTTGTTTGATTCAAAAGTCATATTTTTTGCAAGTGCGGCTCCCATCGAAAAAAAATTATATTTTAGTTTTGGAACATAAAGAATATCTGACAAGTATTTTCTTACCCACATTTTTCCGTTATATGCTAAAACATTAATGCGACCTATACCTTCCGCGAATAACAGACGCCCATCACCCAGACGTATCGGTAGATTGTCAATACATTTGAACGCTGTAAAATAGTCTCGCTCGCGAGACATGTGTTGTGATGCATCAGAATCCAAATACCATGCGGTTTATCGTTGCTCTGTGTTCGTTGAAATCAGTAACTCGCCTACAAGGGCGTTACCATCATCCGTTGTTTTGTTGTAGTTAGGCCGCCGTGCCTCCGAAGGATTTCCTGGAAGATGCCAACAGTCGCGGCGCTTATGGCCAGATTTCCCACAATTCCAACAAACTGCTTTCTTCGATTTATTAGCTGCATTATGCTCACTTTTTCTTTTGGTTTTGTCATTATTTTTGAATTCGTTAAATTTATTTGTATTGTATGAACGCGTTATTTTATCACTGGTTACAAGAGCGATATTTTCTGAATTATCTTGAAAGGACATGCGTGTCTCCGCCATTACTAGTCGCGAAGTCAAATTTTCTAAAGTTTTCTCATTTGTGCCACAGAATCCCAAGCGGATCTAAAGTGATTGTAGCTCGGTGGGAGGGTTATCATAATTTTAGTTATCATCATGCTCTCAGATATGTTCTCATTTAACACTTTTAAAGTATGGTATAAATCTTCAATTTTCGAAATATGAGTAGCTATCTCATCGTTTCGATCTTTCTGGAAACTAAACCACTTTTGCTGCAATACATGTACACTCGCGTCCGTTCGATTTTCATAAATAGCACTGAGTTTATCCCACATTTCTTTTGCTGTTTGGCAGTTGAGTATGTGCGTCATAGGTTGCCTTTTATTGATGCTACTATTAATTTTTGAGCTACGCTATCTTTTTTGTTAAACTCTCAGTTCTTTATCGTAATTTGCAGTTTGAGCTGCGGTTGCTTCGCTAGCTAAACTAGCCGGCTTCTTCACAGTTCCATTTACTATATCAAAGGCTTCATGTGACAATAGAATTACTCGAATTTGAAACTTCCAAATACTCCAATTTTCAATCCCTTTCAATTTTGAAATTTTCAACAGATCGCCTTCCATTTTTAACACACTTGCACTTTTGCGCAATAGGCTTGCTTTGTTCAATTTTAGAATCTTGTTCACGGCTTTAGTTTTTTTTTTGTCTTATACCAACTATGAGCCTGGGCCCATAATCTGTTGTGATTATTGGATAATAAGTAGTGGTATTTATTAAGAGAAAAAACATACAACCGTCTCGGACGGGCGATCAACTCAAAATGAAGACCATACCGAGAGTATAGCGCCTCTCGGATCCAACTGCTTAAGTCGAGGCACACACACTCATAACACGCACACGCGCGCCGAGCAGCATAGCAGTTTTGTTTCGAGTTTCTTTCGGTGTTTTGTAGAACCTGGTTTTTTTATATATGTATAATTATATTTTATTGTGAATTAATGTATTTTGGTTATTACCTTATCCTACACCACATCTCCTAATTTCTTCCTTGAAATTTGAAGTCAAACGTACGCACATCCCAGTACGAAAAGATATCGGCAAGTTGCATCGCGTCTCGGTGCGCACAAATTGCGCATGTGCGCTCTTATTGTGATCGGCTGCCAAGTTCCAATGATCCAACAGTACCTGTAAAAAGATTAATTAGTATCTAATATTTATTGCAGTCAGCTGAGCCATGTATCTAACAGTTAGCCGATTTATGCAACCACCGCCGACGCTTTCCGCCCTTTCCACCACCTTTCGCAACCTTCCGCCGCTTCAGCAACCAACCTGGATACAGCATCTACGGCATCCGCGCGGGGATGCGGTTGGGGGACGGACGTCCCGGATGCGCCATTTATCCATGTCCGCCCACCACGCAGCGTGCTCCTCACCACAACATGGGCAACTATTCAGGGTTTCACCCAAGCGCCCACAGTTGTTGCAGAATACCGTGTGAAGGAGTCAGGGATAATCCACTTGATTGTGTCCCTTCCGCTAACACCGATGGCAAGAACACAGCGGTTGATCCACGGAGGTATCTACGGGCACATCCAACCTCCCAGGGAAAATGCAGCAACGCCGCAGCTCATCCGAATCTCTTCCTGCGGCGGAGGATCCACAAGATCTTTTCGACGCTGCGGCATTTTGCACCCGATACACGGCTTTCGTGCCGGACTCAACCATCCTCCCCTGCGCCTGTCCTCCTGAGGTCGGACCGCTAGCGAGCTAACTTTACAAACGGAGGGCTCTCGACCCACGGCCCCTTCTGTTTCGATCACCCCCCAGCGCCACCCACAATTACCCCTCCTACCTCCTCGCGCTCTCTCACGCTTGCGCTCGCGCTTGCGATCTCGATCTCACTCCCTTCCTCTTTCTTCTTTTTTTAAAGTTGGGCGTTGGGGCCCGAAGGCGACACTACGTTTTGAAGCGACGTCAATGACAACGAGGTTCTCCTGAAGCTCGTTCTCTGGCATCTAACTCGAGAAGTAGTCGTTCATCTGGAGTTGACGCCGAGGATTCTACTTCAGGCGACGCCTGGCCTGTTCTCGGCGCAAGTCCTCTAAATATTCCGCTGGAAATCTGTTGCGGCTGGCCTCTTCTCGCCGCGCCAAAACCTCCATCTCTATGGGCTCGACGACGGCAGTTGCTGCCTCAACCGCCGCAACCTCCACGGCGGGCGCCAGCGCTACGGGCGACTGACTCGCCTCGTCCTCGTCTATCGTTCACGACTACTGCAGGCTCTGGTCTGCAGAAGGTGCTACAACCTTCGTCACCGCATCACCCGACGTCATCAACAGCTCCTTCGTCATCTCCTCGTCGGAAGCATTGAGGAACAATACCTTCTCATCGGTTGGGACGCTGTCCCGGCGAGCTCTCAGCTCGAGCCGGCCTAACCGCTCGAGACACTCCTCGTCTCTCTTGAGTTGTACTTCCGGAACAGGCTCGATGGGGTGACTCTTCCTTCTTCTTCGCGGTTCGCCACCTGCAAAATAAATAAATGCCTTAACATCTGTCATTCCTTGGGCTTCCCTCGAACTCAAACACAACGCCCAGCATGCGTTAGCTTCCGACACCTAGTCGGTCGGCGCGTTAACTCTCCTTGGAGGTATGTACCGCTTTAAGTGCTGTATATGCACCTTAAAAGTCTTTCGGCCGGAATCTTCGAGAAGAAAAACTGTATCACTCAATACTTCCTTTATCTCAAAGGGACCAAAGTACTTTGGTGCCAACTTCTCGGAGACCTCCTTCGTAGCATCCGAGAGCATGCTCTCGCACCTCTATACGAGGTCGCCCACCTGAAACGGCCTGCCTTTTTTATTGCGATTATATACTTGGGCGTGACATTCCTGGGCTTCATCGTTGTGTTTCCTCACGAGATCCCAAAGAACGTCCAATCGATTGAGACGGCCAAGCCAATGCTCATGATCAGCACGAACAACCAACTTCTTACCCTCCACATCATGACGCGAAATCTTAACAGACTGTGGATGTCGACCACTTTTGTACTAACTTGCACGGCCGTATTAATGGCGTGTCTAAACTCATGCAAGTGCTCATGGTTTTCAACGTCCTATTCGTACGCTTAATCGGATTGGCTTGGGGGTGATAGGGAGGCATTTAACATCCATGCCATCAGAGGCTATATCCCTCAACTCATCTGAAATCAACTCAAACGCAAGTGAAACAGAATTGGGCGAGACCACTCCATTTCAAATAATAGTATCAAAGGAAATATTCCACGTGCCCGAAACCCATGTAGAATACTTCATAGACACGAAGGCTCACCATGTGATGAAGGAGCCGAGGAAATACGAGACAAAATACAATAACTAAAAACTAAAATACAATAAAATACCCAGACAGCAAGAAGGAGAAGTAGGAAAGTTTGTCACATTTAACGGTCAAATAATAAATATAGACTCGGATTATATATCAAGGGAGGAAGCTTAAAATCAATATCCATTATAAAATTCAATATTCACGAAGTTCTAACCGAACTCTGCGAGTATTTAATAGCAAAGAACCTCAGAGAAATAGCATAGCACATAACAACTCCATAGAGAACCTGGATTGGTCAGAAATACTGAGTTTAATCAGGCAAACATTCACCCAAACTCACATAAAAATAATCGTTTGCAAAGGTACACTCGTATATGTACTAATGGATAAGCGTTACATCTATAACGAACCGCGCTTCTCCCCGTGCTCGAGGAGACGAGAGGCCTTCCCTCTCGCTCGTCGCCCGTCCGTGAGTCCGCCGAATTATTTATCTTTCGGGCGCCAGGCGGACTCGCCCTGGTTAGCCGCGGCACGATACTCTCCCAGAGGAGGTTCCGTCGGCTGCTGCGGAAGGCGTAGCTGCAACACGCGCACTCCGGTCTCGTTCGCCTTCCACCGATCCACGCAGAAGGGGGGGGGGTGAAATTATGACACTAGATATATAACAAAACTGGTGGTTTATTGCCTATGCTATTTATAATAATCCGGCCCGCTGGCCGACCCTGAATTACGCCGTGCGGCTCCCGCGCCAGGCGGCCTGCACGCGGTCTCGCGTTTGCGTCGCGCTCACTCTCCCCGGTCGTCGCTTGCCACGCCGCTCACTCGCGCGCCCACCCGATCGCGATTCCCCGCCCCGAGCACTCTCGCCGCGACTTAGGGGAGGACGCCCTGGGCCGTTGGGCCCCGACTCACCGCAATGGGTGTAGCGATCGATGACTGGTAGCCTCCTCTCACGTCGACGCTGTCATGGCTTTCTCTCGCTCTGTCGTTGGTAGTCGTCATAGATGATGGCCCTGGTCGCTGGTGGGCGGGCCTGATGGCTCCTGTGCCGGGGAGGCTTCTCCCTCGTTCAGCTGGTGGACCTCGTCCTCTCGCCTCGATCGGTCTCGCTGCTCTTTCTCGCTGTCTCTCTTCCCCGGTACCTTGAGCCCGTGCCTCGTTCCAGCCGTGCTTCTAAGCGGCTCATCGCTGTCGCCAGTCCGGCGGCGTTGCCACGTAGGGCCGCGCGCCACGGCGGGCGGCGGCGCTCTCCGTGGAACTCGCAGCTGCGGCTGCTCGTGCTGTGGACGGTGGCGTGTGGGCTGCAGCACGCCCGCGCCTCACGGCCGCCCCGGTACTTCTCTTCGCTGCAACGATTCGCACTCGCTCCTGGAGGTTCGCGCGATTCCCCTCGACGCTATCTAGACCAGGCCTAGGAACGGCCCTGTGACTACGGCACACATCATATTTAACGAATTACATAACTCCGTTATAGGAGGTCATCGCGGGGTGTCAAAAATATTCAACCGAATCCTTCAAAACTTTTACTGGGAAAGCTTAAAAACCGATATTCAGAGATGCATTCAACAATGCATAAATTGTTAACTAAAGAAACTCACTAGACTAAAAGCACCCATCCAATACCGCAGGAACCACATTCGATATCATAGCACTAGATATCGTAGGATCCCTACTCGTCACCGAAAATCGAAACAAATACATCCTCACCAAGCAAGATCAATTATCCAAATTTTATCTAGCATTCCCCATTCCTAACGTCTTATCATCAATTATCGCGGACATTCTTATCAAACGCTTTATATGCATATTCGGAGCTCCTAAGGTCAATTCTTACCGATCAGGGAAGGAATTTCATTAGTGGCCTACCACTGGTCGCGAAAAGATTCAAAACAGACACAAGCAACCGCATTTTATCCTCATCCAAACGGGTCCATAGAAAGATCACATCACACTCTCGCGAAATTTTTAAAACCACACTCTTGCAAAGAACAAGAATGACAAGAATGGGTCGATCTTACAATATTAAATTACAGCAACTGTGTACAGCAACGCACGAAACATACACCCTTCGAAGCAGTCTTCGGACGACTCGGACGGTTACCATCCAACGAATCAGTCCATGAAGCAGACCTATTACCCACATACCAAGGATACGTGAAGGATTTGGTAACACGGTTAACTAGCATTAAGAAAATGATGTGCGAAAACCTAGTCGAGTCCAAACTCAAATCAAAAAAATATTACGAACAACAATTAAATGAGGTGACCTTTAATTTACGGACCACTATTCAGACCCCATAAAATCCTAGAAGTTTTAAGCAAAACCAATGTTAAAATTGAATTTAATAAAGGTACAAAAATAGTACACGCAAACCGACTTCGAACGTCCGAAATAAATCATGAAGTAAAACCCAAACAAAAACGAAAAAGAAAAACAGATGATGAATAACAATAATAAAAAATTTTTTCTAATTACAGAGGAATATAAAATACAAAATGGAACCTATTACCTTCGTACTTTCACTATTAACACAAATTCACGCGTTAATCGGTTACGACCGCGGAGCCCGGACATTAAACATTTATCACTAATAGACGTGGGTCCCTGCAACATTCCCACTAGCACATTAAACTCAACTCGGCAATATATACAATTATTGCAGGTAAACGAATATGCAGAAACCAAAGCGATACAATGTAAATTAGATATACACCCAACAGAGTTTTATTGTGGAATGAAATTTACCTGCGAATTAACATGTCTCCGTTATTAGACATGCGAAAAAGCCTACCATTCGGGTATACTCCAATACGGAGATAAGCACATAATTAACGATATCAAAGCGAATCAAACTGCTTCACACCCAATCATCTTAGCCAGAAGTATACGAGATGATGGAAGTTGCAACGGAGCCTTTGTTGACCCCATATGGATCATGGGAATGCGTAGTTGTATAAGGACTTTTGAAAATACAAATCCGAACACAAAAAACGCGAGTCTAGACGACAATAAAATCCACCAAAGCTCCAAAACAACCTGTATCATGTCTGATCGCAGCTGCGTAGACAGCGAAGGAGGATATACCTTTTGGAACTTAATCCCCAGTAGTAATTGTAAATTTGACAAATACTGAGTATTATATGAAAGATACGCGAGTAAAATAGTAGACTCTTACGGAGAAGAAACCAAAACGGTATATTCTTTATCCTCCGATGATGTAACCTTTGCTTTAGCAAGTAAAACACGCTAATAATTATGCTGCTATACATTAGTAAGAACTGAACACCCTAAATTAACAGTGTTTCAAACCATCAAAAGCGAATCATTTGCCACTCGCGACACCTTAACAACAAATAATCTAGACATATTTGCATATATGAATTCCAAATTCGTGTATGTCGAGAAGCATCTCTGTACACAAATCCAACGTCTCTATCAAAACACCATCCTACAGCGCTGCAATCTGAAACGAGAAACGCTCAAAAATGCCCTAGCCAGTCAGGTTTCAGATCAATTCACCTACAACCTAATGAAGGGTCGTAGCTACATGGCCGTAACTGTAGGAAAAGTCATGCATATAATTAAATGCATTCCAGTGGAAATCCAACTAGCATCCAGCAAACAATGTTTTGCAGAGTTAAGAGTTACCAGAAAAAATACCATCTACTTCCTTACACCGAGGACGCACATACTCAAACTAAGAGGAACTAAAATAGATTGTAGTTGACTCATGCCCTCTTATTACCTCATGAACGAAGTCTGGTACAGAATGTTACCAGAACCCAGATAGCAATGCACTAGTTATAATCAAACTCATGACTAGACCTACCTGGCGCTACATCAACTCAGTCTCATTGGCAACTAGCGGAATCTACTCCGAGCACGTAATAAAGAACTTACGAGAACATATCATGTTCTATGATATCATCATATTGAAGATGAAGACGCCATGTTATCCAGTTTACTACATGACAACGTTATGGACTGTTCGATTCCGCATGGACTAAATACTGAAAAAAACTCATCATATTCGGCTCAGTTAGCGTTAGAATATTCGCCATAATCATGGCCCTACACACACTCAAAATGCTACTAAATGTATTGATAAATGGATACTTCCTATATCAAGTCTATGGTTGGTTATTAAAACTAATGGGTGCGCTATGGAGCACCATGATTTGGTTACTATTCCATCTCAATGAAAGCCCACATCGGCCAACTAAAGAATGCATCGAAAACCAATAAAATGCAGATAAACCCACGACAACACCCCGAGACGTCCACAAGCATCCAACTCCTCAACCAAAAACTAAACCATTTTTAACCTTAGACTCATCAACTTTTCTGGGTCTTGAAGGGTGATTAGCAACGGCTCATGAGCATAACCAAGAAGAAGAAGAAGACATCACCACTGAACCAAGTATACCAACAAAGCACATTATAGCGACCATTATTGTATAAGTTAACCTTAAGTAAATATAAGCGCAGAGCACGATTTTTCGCACTTACATACAAAGTAATCGTTTTGAGAATGAGGGAATAACGTAGTTAAAAAACTTTCCCGCTCCCTAAGATAAAATAGAGATAAAATTGTATCCCGATGCTTCATATTTCCCGTATATTTTCCTATTTTTGAAAAAGTGAGTTTAGAGCAGTGATTAAACATTTCCATTTAAAAGGCTTAACAGCAAAAGAAATAGCATATTCCCTTCAACCGTCTACTCCCATCCAGCTCAATCGGATCCTGAAGGGGGTGATATGATCACCCCACTTAGCATCCGTCACATACCGCACACAGGAATTCTGTGAGCGTTGTAGCCTTCTCCTTAACTCAAGAGACGCATCTAAGTAAACAGTAGAATAATAGTTAAAATGCGAAAAGACCAGTGAACACGCCAGTTTGACACGAAGAGCCTCCGTGGTATACTGACGGAGAAAACGTAAGCAATATAAAACCTGGTTAATTCTTTTACAGACCGATTCAATGTGTGGTCTCCAAGTGCGCCTTGCGTCTAGTACAACACCAAGGCTTTCAAGGCTGCCTCGAGGTTATCCCTAGAAAAACTATGGTAAACCTGGAGGTCATCTGCATATAGAATATCTTACACCCATAGAGTCAAGGGCAAAACAAAGGTCATTAATGTAAAGGCAAATAAGCAATGATCCTAAAACAGAACCCTGAGGAATACCAAGCGTGGTGGAGAATCAAGAAGATTTTATTGCCCTATCAAAAATGACAAGTTGTTCTCTCCCAGATAGGTATGCCTAGATCCACGTCAGCACCTGTCACCTGTCATGTATCTATAGCATTGCGTACGTCTTCAGTCAATCTTAACAAAGCAGTCTCAGTCGAACTGTGTCGTCGATACTCAATTTGGAGTGGGTCGAGGATGTTATGAGACACCAAAAACTCCATAAACTAGTCATAAACAGTTCTCTCAAGCACTTTTGAAAGAAAGCAAACCAGTGAAATTGGCCAAAAATCATCTGGTCCAGAAGGTGTTTTTGATTTGGCCAATGGTACTACATGAACTTTTTTCCACGCCTCAGGGAAGCGTCCACTCTCAAGTGAGGTATTGTACAGGCGCACTAAAAACGGACCAATAACCGGAAGTGCGTTAGCAACTACACCATGCAGAATGCCATCCTCATGTATCCGATTGTCGTCAATGGTATTTGACACAGACACCCGCCCAAAAGGAGTATTTAGCTCATCTGGCATAAGCCCATGCAAAGACCCACTTGCTCGTGGTAGCAAACCTAGGTTCCGGAATTTTTATAGTCAAACAGGCGATTATAAACGTATTCAGTCCTCACCTGATCTACCTTCTCCTGAATGTTTTTTGCGGAGACCAAGCAAATCCTCGAGGAATTTCCTGTGTTATATTCGTCTGTAATGTGCCCCACTCTTAGGCTGTAAGTCACGAAACTCAAATCCAATCCAAAGAAGGCGATTTTTATTTAATTTTATAATTTACTCGGAAGCGGGTTCATCTATTGCCGTCGTTATATTGTAGTTGAGTCTCGAGATTACTGACTCAACTTCAAAATCCTCCGCTAGTAACAACCCCCAACCATAGACCTCCAACAACTGCACAAGCTCCTCACCATCAATGCTCTTATAATCCCTATATCTTATAGAGCAATAGATAGATTCGGAGACAGATACCGATTGAGATTATCGTATCATTGTCCTCCACAAGCATTACGTCAATCGAGATGCGGAATGTCGGTGCGAGATGTGTAGGACCGTGTTGGATAATCTGCAATTACAGCTCAGCCGCGAATCTGCGAAGAAACGCAGAATCATCACTGGCAGTGTAGAGATCAGCATTCAGATCACCGGGAATGATCCTTCTCCTGAATGTTTTTTGCGGAGACCAAGCAAATCCTCAGAGGCTACAGCATTAACCCTACTACATTCTCTCCATCTAATAAAGAGTTTACCGCGTCGATGCCAAACGTACTTAAAGCCGAGATTGCGCGCAGTATCTTTGCACTGCTTGAACGTACCATATTCACTTCGGCTTAAGCATATATAGGTCCCGCCTTCCTTGAATGCAGATGCTGCTGCAGATGTAGGTTGTGATGGGGCAAATAACATCGGCGCGCGCGCGGAGCCGATCTCACGAGACGCCGCGGCCGCGGCCGAAGAATCGATGCGCGCGGGCCGATAGCGCCGAAAAGGGCGGAGCTATCGGCCCGCGGGGCGATCGACAGGCGCGGGTCGATGTGCGGGCAGTTTTCGCGCGGGCCACGACCGCGCCTTGGCAGCCCGACGTGCGCGCTATTTCCCCGCGAGACGAGGCGAGCTGGAGAGAGAGAGAAAGGGAGAAAACAGCGCCACGCGCCGGGAGGAAGGCGACGGGATAGAGAGAGAGAGAGCCACCGGCGCGAGAGCTGCGACCCCCAGGACATCGGGGAGGCGCCGGGGTCAGCGTTCCCGGCCGGTCTGTGACCGGAGAGACCAGCATCGCGTCGGCCAAGGTAGGCCCAAAGCTCTGAGGCGTACGCGCGAGAGAGAGAGAGAGAGAGCGGCGCGGACGCGACGGGCGCGAGCACGGTGCGGGGTAGGCTGGGCTGTGGGCGCCCGCCCCAGGTGTAGGGGCTCTCCGGAGCCCGCCACCTGGGTGCGACGCGCCCGGTGCTCCAGCGGCGGCGACTCGGGCGCAGCGGCAGGGGCTCCTCGGAGCCCGCCCGCTCGACCTGGGGAGCCGTCAGGCGTCCGGTACTGGCGCGGACTAGGGCGCCAAGCCGGAGGTGTTGGGGCCCCTCGCGGGCCCGCCGCCCCCGAGTGCTGGCGCCCGGCTGTCCTGCTGCCGGGACCCGGGTAGGCGTCCGTGGAGGGCTCTGCGAGAGCCCGGGGACGTCCTCGGCGAGCGCGCGTGACCCCGCGGCGCACGAATGTACCGTGCGCTTGTTATGTTACTATTGTTGTCAGAGAGGCGTGCGGCGGGGAGGTGTTGTCCTCCCCGACCGCGAATAAAGTGTTATGGTCAAAGGAGAATTGTGGCCTCTCTTGTTTATTCCATCCAGCCATGCCCCCCTCCCTCCCCCGATTACATACCGCCGCGACCATCGTCGGCCAGCCGCCCGGGCTGGCCCGGCCGGGTCCCCTCCGGGGCGACCGCGAGAGCCTGCACGTAGGCAGGACGGCGCGACCGGGGAATAATGGCGCGGTGCTCCGGGTCCGCGGGAAGCCTACTGCTTCCCGACGGAAGCACCACGTCACAAGGTGGATAGACTGCGGGTCGCTATCGATGTATAGTTGTGTGTGTCCGTGTGCATAATCTCTCGTAGGCGGGATATTTCGAGCCATGCGTTCCCACTGATGAGGCACATATGCGCAGTATACAGTCGCTTACCTGTGTGTGCGCTGCTCACCCAAGCTCTCTTCCAGACACGAAAAGAAATAATTCGTAAATGTAACTCCTTGGCTCCTTGTAGAAGTCACGCAGTTAATGCTCCGGTTGCATGGAATCTGCAGGAGTCCTCGTGACTCTACAAAATATGTATTTGAATAGTACTGAAAATATGTACTGGACCTCCTTGTCACTCTCATTGAGATCTATGGAGGCCCAGAGGTATAAATGGGTTTCCCTTGGAAAATCGTAGTTCAACTTCGAGCCGGATAGTTCTTATAGATTTCAACCTCGAGTTGGACCTATTGAAAAATCTTTGAGTCCTTCAAAATCCTTCTGCCTCTATTCTATATTCGGTTCAGCTTCTAGGTGTACCAAATTTCCTGAATTCCTCCTACTACTTAATTTCTCGTTCACTGCCGAATCCTCCAACCAGTTGCAATAGATATACTCATATATATATATATATATATATATATATATATATATATATATATATATCTGTACTAAACAAATATTGTAAAAGTTAACAACTAAATAAACGACGAAAACCAGAGCCTCTTCGTCAAATTCTTCAAGTAAGTATACATCAAATGATTCATTCCTCCTAATCCTTTTTCTATTGGTATCCTGGAACATTATTGTAGTTGATCCAGAGACTTTCTCTATATCAGACGTTTACGTGAGCTGTGATAGAGATCGATTTCCGTACAAACCGAAAGGACCTGTTGAGGTATAAGTCCAGACGTACGCCGACCCAATGTTTGCAGGGTATAATTAACCCCGCAAATATTACACTCGCGGATGTTGGTCAATATGTCGACAAACGTGCAGCAATATTGACGTCTACTTGTGACGGAGGCCTCGGATCACCTATAATACGGTGGCGTATTGTTAAACAGGTGCTCGAGGCTCCGTCAGCGCGGCGCGTTCGCTAATCACCCGGCGGTTCGGCACGAACGATTAGCGCCAATCGTCGGGTGATTGACAGGTGATCGAAAGTAGTTCGGTTTTCCGCGCGGACTCGATTATATCGATCCGCCGCGTTTCCCGGAGCCACGCTTTTCCGGAGAGCCCTAGACTTTCCATGCGCGTTAGTGTGTTGGTGTACTTCGCTGCACTTGTGCACGTGCTACAGCCGGCCAGTGCCTTTCGCCAGCCACCACCAAGAAATACAGAGGCCCGCCCTCATACCACCAAGGGTCGGTTGCCAGAGGCGAGGGCGCGAGAGGCGTCCAGGCTAGGTGGCACCCCCTACCATTCAGGGTCAGCTGCCAGCGGCGAAGTTGTCCGGAGCGAGAGGTCGAGTTCCCAGCACCACCAGGGAACCGAGTAAAGGCGTCCATCTACGGCGACCTTCCCGATTCCGCGCAAGCCCGGAGAGAGAGAAGAAAGGGCCAGCAGGCCTCACCGCCATGTTGGTGTGGGGCACTGCGCGCGTGAGAGAGAGCGCACGCCACGCGGCGGACGCGGATGGCGGCCTCAAATCCGTCTCGGGGCCGCGAGCGCGACGGGTTTCCCGCGCGGGGCCGGCTGCTATGTGTCAGTAGGGAACTCCGATGACCCGTCCGGGTTGAGGCAAGGGTCTCTTATGTGGCGCCCGGTACGACCTCCCCGGGTGTCGTCATCGTGCAAGCGGCAAAGATACGCCTCGCGGGGGGTGTTAAGCGCCAGTATATTGTAGGCGTTGCGCGCTTGTTGGGAATTAGCGTCCCGGCGGGAATTGTCTGCCCGGGCGCGAATAAACAGTATTTTTTTCCATGAGCCTCTATTGTTATTATGTTTCCCTCCCGCCGCGATCTCCATCGCGTCGACCGCCGCGAGGTTAGCCGCCTGGAGCTAGCCCGGCCGGGTCCCCTCCCGGGCGACCACGAGCCGGCGCGATGGGCAGGGGGGCGCGATCAGAGCGTGGCTGGTACTCCGAGCCCCTCCGAGGTTTGTCGGTCTCGAGGTGCAAGCACCACGTTACAAATGGCGACCGTGACAGGATCCCGGCGCGCGGGAGGTTTACGGGGTCGGTCGCTTAGGGGAGGGACGGCCGAGGTGACCCTTCTGGTCATCTCGGCGGTATTTGGCCCCTTTTGTGCCAGGAGTCAGCGGTGCGCGCGTGGGACTCCGCGCGAGGGAGGGCCCGGGGTGCTCCAGGTAACTGGTACGCAGGCGCGGGCAGTGGTAACCCAGTCGTCATCCGCTAGTGTGTGCCTGCTCGGCGGCCTTTTGACCGCGCGAAAGAGGCGCGCATGAGGGCGATGAAGCGAGCGTCGGATCCCGCGCTTAGAGCCTAAACGCGGCCCCAGGGCTGCGCGGAGAGAGGCTGGCGCGCGAGAGAGATCGGGCGACCGGCGGGAAGGGAAAATCTCACGTGGCGCCCGGTAAGAGGGCGCGCGCGGAGAAAGAGTCCCGGGTCAGAGCAGCGACTAGACCGCGCAGCAATGCGCGAACCCGGGAGAGCGGCAGCGAGGCCGTGGGAGAAGGCGCGCCCGAAGCGTAGAGCGGTCGCGCCGATCGAGTGGGGAGAGCGGCTGCCGAGAACGAGTTCTCACTCGAGCCCTCGTGAATGTGATGGGAATGAGCCCTCGCAGCACTAAGAGCCTCACAAAGTAAATATTTTCTCGTCTCTTTTGAGATAAGCAGAGAGAAGAGGGGACGAGAGCAAAAATTTTAATTTTTAAAATTTATTTTTTCTTAATTTAATTTAATTTTTTTTTATTATTTTTTTTTTGTATTTCTTTAAAGTTTTTTTTTAATGTTATTAAATTTAAATTTAGGGGAAAAATTAAAAAAATGTTGATTAAATTTAATTAAACTGGTCTTAATTAAATTAAGTCGATTTAACATAATAATTTAATATTAGCATTTAAATATATTTAAATGTTTTATATTTTTTTGGTAAGGTAAGGGAGATTAATTTAATTTAATTAATTAATAAATTGATTAATCTAATTGAAGGGATATTAATTTTTTATTTTATTTTCTCTCTTTTCTTTTCTCCTTTTTGCAGAAGCTTGGGATCCCTCGGGTGGTCCGTTAAGCAGGAAGGTTTTTCTTCCTTCCCTTTACTTTTCCAGACCTAGTGGTTTGTACAACAGTAGGGGGAAAGTAGATGTGCCTGGCCAGCGGTCTTTTGACCGTGATTAGAGTCGCACGTCGCACGTCGCAGTCGCAAATCGCACGTCGTTTAGGATCTATGGTGGTACATTGTATCCTCGCTCTTCGGCGTGCGAGCCTGATCTATGCATTCTTTCGTGGCATATGAAGGCACGCACATGCTCCCGGTTTGGTGGGAGTGCAACCAAACAAGACTGGAGAGGGGAGTGTAGGATAATATGGTTAGGTTTTGTAACGCATCGCTTTTCGGTCCGTAGACCTGCGGGAAGCTCCCCCCCCCCCCCTCGTGCACGTCACGTCTCGCGAGCCCACCAAATTTTAGGTTATGGGCGGCAGATAGGCTCGTCCCGGCTGGCTCGTGGGCGCACAAGTCTCCCTAAGAGGATGTTCCGCGGGCCGCCGCAGAAGGCACGGCCCGGTGGCTAAACTACTACTAGGATTACTGCTGGGGAGGAGGGGCACGGGGACAGATGGGCGATGCTAATCGCGACTCAGGGTAAAGTAAATGGCGCACTTTATTCTCTTACTAATTATTACAAGTGTCGCGTACAATCCTCGCACGGATCCCCTCGCCTGAGCCACGAAAGGGTCCCTGAGCTGTGCTCCTCATCGACGGACCCTACGGCTTTCCCTAGTACAGGCACTGGGGAGGTATGCTTATCGCCTACCCCTTTCATCTAACTAACTCCCTACCCCCGACCCTCCGACTCATTAGTGTTCGACATTTACTAATCTCCTTTTGTTTCAGGTGCGACTGGTTCTTGTTGGCAAAGGTAGTAGTACCGCTCCCTTCCTACCCTTACGAGTAAGCTAAAACCCTCATTTCTATATTACTCCTCCACTAATCCTTCTTATTTTTGTTGCAGGTAGCTTGGCCTGGAGGCCAATTGTGACAACATAACAGTTTAAGCAAGGGAGTAATAATAGTGTCTTAGGGACACGCAAGGGCGTACCTTGTAGGATTCGGTATTGGTTAGTTGTTTATTGAGAGAATGGGCCCGAAATTAATGTAGGATCTCGGTAGAAAGGGCTACGTGGGATTAAGTCGTGTCGGCCGCCCCGAAATGACGGTTATGGGGAAGAGGTCGAGCGACTGCGTGTGTTTTTTGTTAAAATTTTGTACGTTCACGTTTTAGTTTATGTTGCTATATGGATATGTAGACCATTTGGTCTGTGTTCGTTTTTGTTGAATAAAAATTGTTTATCTTAGAGCAGACTATCAGCCTTTATAAAGACAAGGATCTTACGGGAAAGAAAGGCTGGGGAGTAAGAGGAAATAAAGGATAGTAGGGTAATGAAGAGGGGTCCTCCTACATTCGCGAACGCCCTAGAGGAGGGGCAGAATGTAGGATAAGGGGTTAGGCTATGGTGTGTCTAAATTTTTCCACCCACCGCGATGCAGCGAGCGATAGGTCGGGGTGTTGGGGGGAGGTGGGGATGGGGTTCTTTTCTCTCTCCAGGGGGGAATGTATTATTTTATATTATATTAAATTGTAAATATTTATGTTTCTAGCTGTTGATTTATTGATACCGCGGGGGGGGGGGGGGGTCATTCCTCGTCTTCACTCCGCTACGATACCTGCGGCAGTCGTTGTCGTTGGGTTTAGGGAAAGGGGTGTCTTTCGAGGAGGGGAAAGCAGACTCAGTCTGTGAGGAGGAGGTTAGACTTTGACAATTAGCCGGCTCGGAAAATGGACGTTCCGTCCAAGGGCCAGCGAGTGAAAGGTGAAGTCTCGAGGGGCGAAGCCCAAGGTGCGGCTGAGCGGCTGAGCGGACCTTGTTGACAGAGGGGATTGGCGAGGAGCGCCTGGATGCGCGTGTAGTATATCACTCTTGCGTAAAGGCGCTCCTGGACAATAGGACGGTCAGGAAGCTGCGTCGAGAAGCTATAGCTTTCTCGCACGAGAATTTGATCGCCAATGGGTATAATTTCCGATGTCCGGAGGGGGAGTTACGGGAACGCTGGTGGCGGGCGGAGCTTCGCACGGCCAGCCCGGAATTGAGCATTCCGTGATGCCCCGGGTATGATAACGAAACTAGAACGCATCCCCACAATGTCCCGCTAGTTTGCAATGATCTATGGGGGAAACGCTCCGAACTGTCAAAGGGCCTCGAGATGAGAGAGGACACATCGTGGGAGCTTACTCACGAGGAAAGCCTGGAAGAAGGCTCTTCACAAGAGGGGGGCGCTCCAAGGCCTAAGAGCAGAAGTTCGGTTCAGTCTAGGGCACCCAAGGGAGTGGCCGCACTCCCCTCGTTCCTGCTAGGCCAGGTACTGTCCCTGCAGCAGATAACGTGGCTCCAACTTTCCGTTACAATATGGCCCGATATGAACCTCCAAGGAGGGATTTTTGTGTGTCCTCGGACACGGCTATCCGGCATGCATCATCCGATCTGACTCTCCCATGCGAGCGGAGCTCGAACGGGCGACAACTGAACTAGCTCTCGCACGCGAATGACAGCCGAGCGTACCAGCAACCACAACGTACAGCCGGGCGGACGCGAGAGATGAGCGCGATATAGAAGAGGGGCTTTCACAGCGAGCGCTAGAGCCAGTAAGGCGGGTCCGGGAGGAAGTATACGCTCGAGCAGAGGAGCTATGCTGGAGGGCTCAGGAAGCCCTCAAAGATCCCTAAGAGTGGTGAAGCTACACGAGGAGTGGGCCGCGGATTGTAGAACAGGACCTTGCTGGGCAAACTCCAGCAATTATGGGCGAGTGTGCCGGTATCGTTGAGGTTCCCGAAGATCAGCGCGAGCGGGTAAGGGTGCTGGTCGAGTCGATTATCCCAGAGCCCGGTAAATTGCATGGGTATACGACCCTAATTGAACATGACATTGATGTTCAAGGGGCGAAACCGGTTAGGCATGCGGCCCGGCGAATGTTGCCAAAGATTTTGGAGTTTGCCCAGCAGAAGGTCCAAAAGATGTTCGAGAAAGGCATAATAGAACCAAGCCAGTGAATGGTGTAATGCGCCCGTGGTTATCCGAAAGGAGGAGGGCAGCTACAGTTTCTGCATCGATTTTCGAGATGTAAATAAATTGACGCGTAAGGATAATTACCCTCTATCAAACTCGATATTAGACAAGCTTTAAAGGGCTAAATACATCTCGAAGGTCGATCTGAGAAAGGCGTATTTCCAGGTGTTCCTCACAGAGTGCTGTCGTCAGTATACAGCCTTCACGGTGTAGGGCTCAGGTCAGTAGCAGTTCGTGCGGTTGCCATTCGGCTTGTCGAAGGCCCCTGCGACCTTTTGTCTGTTAATAGAGGCCCTATTTGGCCCGGAGGTCGAACCGTACGTTTTCGGTTCTTTAGACGACCTCATCATAGTAACATAAACCTTTGAGGAATAACTGAGGTGGTTACAGTATGTACTCCGAACGATAGTTGGCGCAAGGCTGGAGATCAGTGGCTCAGTAGAGCCAATGGATGTAGAAACCTCCAAGTCCCCATTGCGCCCTCCGCCTTCTCATTATGTGGAAGAGCTGAAGAGGGAACGGCGTCTGGAGGAACAACGACGGCGGAAACACCATCCCAACCGCCGCCATCAGGCCCAGCTGACCTTGGACGACTACAAGTCGTCCGACAGTCCCGTCCGCTCGGAGCCGGCGAGCGGCGGTATCTCTTCTGGAAGAACTCTCAGCGCCTCCCCCGTCATCACCAGCGTGGCCGTGGTCTCCCCACTAATTCCCGCCCCTCGAAGGCGTCACGCGTCGTTTAGCGAGGTAGTCACGCGACCTAAGGTTCCCCCCGGAGGGCGTTAGTGGAGGAAAAGGGGTTAGCTCCACTGGGCGTTTCCGTGGGGACAGGGGACAGCGCAGGGGCGAGCAAATTCTTGGCCCCTATCCCGGAGTCGTTAGGGGAAGCAAAGGCCAGGGAGACCAGGCCTTGTGGGGAGCAAGGTTCGCGTCGGAAGCGCGGCAGGAGGGTGTCGCTTGAAAGTAATTGCTGTAAGTTCCTGCGCCGCTTCCCAGGGGACGTGAGGGATCCGGAGGTAGATCCCCCGGTGGGGGCGTGTTTCCGGTGTTGGGGGATGGGACATCGCAAGGGGGAATGCCCCAATCCACGCGTCTGATGCTACTGCCGCAATTGTGGCCGCACTGGGGTAGTAGTGGGAACGTGTCCCCGCTGCAGTGTTCTTTACCGATCAATGCAGCGGGAGCGTAGGACCCCGAAATGAAAGAGCGTTCTCGCCGGCCTGCGTGATATTACGACCCCTGTGGCTGCGGAGGTGCCCTCCGACGGACCTAAGAGAGGTGAGGAAGAGTGGGCAGCATCGATTGTCGCGAAGAAGGGCAGACACACTAACCGGCCCTCGTCCGCAAGGGTTGGGTCGCTGTTGACCGGATAGCCCATTGAAATTGGCCGCCGCAAGCCAAAGACCGCCCGCTCGGAAGCGCAGCGCAGCGGAGGTAATTCGTGATCGTTGTCTCCGAGACAAAGCGGCGGTTCGAGGGAGAGCGAGCCCCCCCCCCCCCCAGATACCACCCTGGTTGAAGTGCGCAGGGTCAATGCGCAGTTCACTGAACGTGCAATGGCCCTGAGGCAGGCCAGGTACGAGCGGCAGCAGCAGGCGGAAAAGGCCGCTCGGGAGGTGCAGCCCCAACCCGAGACGAGGCCTGGTAAGAGTCCTCACAGGGAGATAGCGTCCACGATGTCATGCGAGGACCCATTGTTAAAGCGACCAGCGGGCTCGTCTTCGATGGGACTGCCGAACCCCGGGGGACGCAAAGAGCCCGAATTGGTGGCCGGAGACACCGAGGGAGGCACCATGAGCGATCCTCCGTACGGAGGGTTGGGGGGTCCTGGAGAAGCGGCTGCCAAGGAAGCGGCGGGGGTCCTCCACGTCGTCGGCAGCATGCTCCGGGATATCGAGGTCTTGAGCCCGGAGGTCTGCATTGAGCTGGAAAGGGAAGTGGTGCCGTGGTTGGCAGCCTATCGCCGGCGCTTCGAGAGCGGCTTGCGAGCAATGAACACGGGGCGTGTAACACGGCGGCGTATTGTTAAACAGGTGCTCGAGGCTCCGCCAGCGCGGCGCGTTCGCTAATTACCCGGCGATTCGGCACGAAGGATTAGCGCCGATCACCGGATGATTGACAGGTGATCGAGAGTAGTTCGGTTTCCCGCGCGGATCCGAGTATATCGATCCGCCGCGTTTCCCGGAGCCACGCTTTTCTCCAGTCCCCAGCACCACCAGGGAACCGAGTAAAGGCGTCCATCTACGGCGAGCTTCCCGATTCCGCGCAAGCCCGGAGAGAGAGAAGAAAGGGCCAGCAGGCCTCACCGCCATGTTGGTGTGGGGCACTGCGCGCGCGTATGTGTGTGTGTGTGAGAGAGAGAGAGAGAGAGAGAGAGAGAGAGCGAGCGGCGAGGCTACGCCCTGCGGGCGGTGTTAAGCGCCAGTGTATTGTAGGCGCTGCGCGCTTGTTGGGAATTAGCGTCCGGGCGGGAATTGTCCGCCCGGGCGCGAATAAACAGTATTTTTTTTCGTGAGCCCCTATTGCTATTATTTGTGCGTTTCCCTCCCTCCGCGATCTCCACCGCGTCGACCGCCGCGAGGTTAGCTGCCCGGCCGGGTCCTCTCCGGGGCGACCACGAGCTTGCGCGATGGGCAGGCGGGCGCAACCGGAGAGTGACTGATGTTCCGAGCTCCTCCGAAGTTCGTCGGCCTCGAGATGTACTAGGTCAGCATGTGCCGATAAATGTTTGTAGCGTATTCGCTTGTGATAATGTGCGAGAAGCGTTTTTCGTCGTATAGATAGGTGACTTGTAAAGGAGGGTGACTAACAGTCTCTCTCCTTCGGCTTTGCGCGCCACGAAAATTGTACGGCTATTAGAATTTGGTCGGCGGACGGCTCGTCAACAAGCATCCGCCCGAGAGTTATCATCGCCCGATTGAGGTAAATTTATTTTCTTTACATCTTTGTTCGCACGCACTGGGGACTTTATTTAAGCGTGTAGTTATAGCGGTGCGAGGCCCGATTGGAAGAGCTGCAGAGCAATTCTGCCTGGTTGTCTGCACGCCCCGGGATTGCCTGCGAAGGAACCCAGCCAAGTCTCGACTGCATCATAGTACAACGGGTGGACATTGACTGTGAACCGCCACGCGTCATCGTCGAACAGGTAGCGAAAACGCGCTCCGTCAGTGTTACTCCGACCCGCAGATCCTTCCGACGCTTATATTGTTACGGGTACGTGTCCTATTGATATGATTTGTACAATCCAAGAATAATAACAGAAAAACATTACATGTTGCATCTCCATCTCAGTCGATTAGAAATCCGACAGGCAGCACGCGTGCCAGGCCTCACTCGCCGGTTCGAGCTTCCCGTAGTCAGCTGCGCAGATCTCTGATTTAAGGCCACGATGGTGCTCCTGGTGCTCTAGTCGCTGGTGTGTTGGCCGGTAGTGCCCTTGGCTGAGGCACTGGTCTCTCCTCCACAATGGGGCTCTAGTCGGCTCCGTTGCTCCGTAGCAGTGAGCCCACTTCTGCCGGTAACATGCATGCTGGGCCTCAACCATCAGGTCGCACTCCCCGTGAACGGCTGCGTAGATCCAAGATCCTGGGTCATGCAGGTTCGACGGCTTCTTTGGATAAGGCCGAAGCTTCGTCCGCCTCCTTTCCACGGTCCACCATTCCTTCACGTTTGCCGAGTTGTCCCCCGTCATGCTCTAGACATCTAACACTGGGAAATCACTCAAGAGCACGCGGAGACTTAGCACCTGCAGGTTCTCCTGCGCTCCTCCCTCTTCAGTTCGGCTTCCTCTCTGGTCCACAGTGGGTGCCCTGGCGGCCATGGGAGGGTCGAACTCCGGGGAGCTGCACCGGCGGGAGGGCAACCCTCCGGCTGTTGACTCGTTTTCTCATTTGCAATGTCACAAGACCCAATTACTTTCAGTTAGCTTTGGCAGCCTAGCTGACCTTCGCGGGGGGTAGTAAAACGCTTTATTTAAGGCGCATGTACTTTTGCGACCTTCCTGTCTCCCGGTTTTCGCAGAACAATAGTTGGCGACTTCTCGATTATCTCGAATGGTCCCTCGTATTTCGGAGCAAGTTTCGCGGCGAGCTTCTTCCCTGCATTCGAGAGCGGGTTCGTCCGTCACACAACCCAATTGCCTACTGCGAATTTCGCTTCACGTCTACGCTTATTATAATGTACGACTTGTCATTGACGCTCAGCTTGGATATTTTTAGCGACTAGATGTACAACGCGTCGAGCCGCTTTACTCGATCTGACTCCTCCTTTCCCCGTACCCGCACTATCGTTCGCTCGTCTTGCGCCTCCCTTCGCAGCCTCTTAACGGACGCTGGGTGCCAACCTAAGCACGGTAGGATATTACGGAACGTGGGAGACTTTTGTCGTTGCTTGCACGGCGGTGTTTATCGCCCATACCACGTGATCATGCCCAAGAAGTGTCTCAACTGCTTTATGTCACGCGGCGGCGGGTATTGTAATACCGGCGCGATGTCCTCGCGGTCCAATAGAAATCCCAAGTATGTTATCTATGAGCATCCAAACACACTTCTTCCTATTCAATGCTAGTCCGGCCCTCGTTAGTTTGGTTAGTACGAACCGTAACCATTTCAAATGTCCGTCAAAATCCTCCGTCGCGATTATTATGTCGTCAAAATAGCTAAAAATATTTGGTTCACATTTGACCGCAAAAAACGTGCCGATGAGTCGCTGAAAGGTCATCGGCGCATTCATTAACCCATAGCCAATTAAATTCGAAAAGTCCAAGGCCCGGAATTGCGAATGCCGGGCATTTTTTACTACCAGCCTCCATTGACACTTGGTAGTAAACTTTGTGACGGGCGGACTTTGCGCGCGCAGGCGAGAAATCAGCTGGGCACCGCGGCCGCGGGGCGGGAAGGGCGCGCGTTAATTGGGAAAATGCGCGACCTCGCCGCGCTGTTTAGTTTTGCGCCGGACACCGAGCCATCGGTCCCGATCGCGTGTTAACAAGTATTGTGTAAGCGAGCGAAAAGGATAGGAGATAGATAATAAAGAGAGAGAGAGAGAAAGGAGTGCCCAGCTGATTCGCGGTCCCAACACTACCCGGGGACGCGAGAGAGAACGCGGCGACCTCCCGGCCGGATTGTGGCCGGGATTATCACCGAGAAAGCGACTGCCAGGTAGGGCATTGAAATATATGCATGCCCGCGAATGAGAGAGAGAGAGAGAGGCGCGGGCGCGGTCCCTCCCCCCAAATATAGTGAATTGATGTACGACCCGGTGAGGGTTCGAGCGAGGCGAGGTGCCTAGGTCCCGAGGTCAGCACCGCCGCGAGCCCGTGGGGGCTCGTCGGCCGGTTCGAAAGGCGAGATGCGCGGTGCCAGAGGGAGGCGTGCGGGGCGAGCGGGCTAGCGGCAACTTTTGTACAGGCGAATGCGGCGGGGCGGGTTTGTCCCCCCGTCGTCTTTTATACATATAGATAATAAATATCATTTTAAATTAGATCCCCTCCCGCCTAACGAATTATTTCAACAGACCCTCCCTCCTCCCGACGTCATAACCGCCGCGACCGACGTAGGCCAGCCGCCCGGGCTGGCCCGGCCGGGTCCCCTCCGGGGCGACCGCAGGGACCTGCATCAGGGCAGGATGGCGCGACCGGAGGAAAAATGGCGTGGGGCTCCGGGCCTAAAAAGCACCACGTCACAAATGGCGACCGTGACAGGACGCCGGCATGCGTCTGTGTTAAAGCGGGAAGTCGCGGGTGGGGGGAGTTGTCCCCAGGTGTCCCCCAGGAGTTGTGAGGTGAGAAGGCGAGGGGCGGCCGCCCGTGCTAGGAGGCGGGCCGCCCTCACGTATATTTGTGGCCGGAAAGGGTACCCGTAGAGGTGCCCGTGAATGGAGGTCGCGCGCGAACCTGGAGCACGCCTTCGAGGCGTCCTTAAATTCGCGCGTGATCAATGTTGTTGTGCGGAGGTCGCAAGACCGCGCGTGGGCAATGTAAACTTTGCCGCGCGCGGTGACCTCCTCGTCGAGACGTAGGAGAGGCTCGTGCGGCCGAAAGCGCGTACGAGGGAACCTCCGCGCGGCGCGGGGGGAGAGCCCGGTTGGGGATCTTCGCGGGACGCGGCGCGGAGGGAGTAGCGCCGAACGGGGAGAGCCCGGCTGGGGATCTTCGCGGGACGCGGCGCGGAGGGAATAGCGCCGAACGAGGAGAGCCCGGTTGGGGATCTTCGCGGGACGAGGCGCGGAGGGAGAGCCCGGTTGGGGATCTCCGCGGGCGCGGTCGAAGGGGAATGCTGAGCTTACGGAGGTTAAGCAGCAATCGGCGCGTACCGTACTTGGATGGGTGACCACCTCGTGCGGGAGGTTAAGCAGCATTCGCCGCGTACTGTACTTGGATGGGTGACCCTCTTGTACGAAAGTTAAGCAGCATTTGCCGCGTACAGTAACTGGATGGGTGACCCTCCCGAATGAAATTTTTGCTGTTCCAATGATAATTTCGGGGGATTTCTTTTGTTCTTTTTCAGCCTGAAAAATTTCGAGAAATCCTTCGCGAGCCAATGAGCCCGTGACGTGCGACGGCGAATTTTTTTTATGTTGGTTTGTTTAAACAAACTAACATAATTAATTCAATTGCGCACGTTACGGATGTCTGATCTCGTTGGTTTCTTTTTCAATTAATAGAGTGGGATCAGCGCCCCAGCTAGGCTGCAGAAACAATGGCTAGAAGTCGTTTATTTAATTGTTATTAATAATTAAATGAATGAATTTGACAACGCCATTGCTTTTTGTATTCCCATGATCAAGCTAATGGATTCAGCACTCCAGAGTTTCAATAGCCCGTGGACGCACCTAGTTTCAGGTGTGATGGGCATGATCAAGCCCCCAGGGAGTGTTACATGGAAAGCGAGTGGGGGGAGGGGAACCCAGTGGATGTACTTTCGAGGTATTTTCGAGCGTCCGAGGCATCTATGGGCGCGTCTGGCGGGTCACTAGGAAACATCCAGGTATTTCGCCCGGGATGGCCCTTTAGCAACAGATTCTGTAGGAATAAATAATTTAAATTTAACAATAAAGTAGGTTGGTCTTTTAGGTTAGTGGAATTGTTTGAGGACCAAACAAATGATCCTGCACCAGGTCAGAGTGACCAAGGAGGAATGATCCCGAGGGTGGGTTGTCTGCCGGGGGAGGGGGGAGGATTACCTTTCAGATAGCGGTATGAAGCAGCCCGATATTGGGATGTGACTTGAAACCTGCTCGAGAATTTCTTATCATTTCCCAATTTAGATTAAGTCGGTGATTAGTACCGCAATTAGAATCGTCCCGAACCCCACCCTACTAGCAGAACAGCCTAGACTAGCGGAAAATTCAGTGGCCAGCGACCTGTATGGTTCAGGCTTGTTTTAGTTTAGATTTAGTGTGTGTGTGGAGAGTTTTGGAGACAGGGGAGGGATGGAGACAATCAGCCACGCCTAGTGGGGCTGTATCAAAGCAGGCGCAGTGGGAGGTGGGATTGTTTCTTCCGGTCCCCTGGGCTCGGGGTTAGCGAAATCCGGATTCGCGCCCCGCTGCTGATTTTATAAATGTTTAGTTATAAGCAGGATCGTGTGTCGTCAGGGAATTTTTCTAGGCTAGGAGGTCACTCTCAACCCCTCTGGAGGCTCAGCCGGGAGGGGCGTCGCGTAGCCGATTAATCAGGACAATCGGTACGACGACAGGAGTGTTAAGGGTCGACCCATTCCTTTTCCGATGGCTTCGCCGGGAAAGCGCTATCGCCGAGGACTGCCGTTCAGTCGAGGCATGGCAAGGGGTGGGCGACCCCCGATGCGTCTGTTTCCGATGGCTTAGCCGGGAAACACCCCACATAGGAGCAACCTAGGATCCTGGGGTAAAGGACGTAGTTTTAGCAGTCTAGTGTTCTCCGAGGGCTTCGCCGGGAGAGTGCCGCCTACTAAAATGGCCAAGGGCAAATGTAGGGGGCAGCGCTAGACTGCATTTAGTATGTAAAACAGGGAATTAGACTTAGGATAAGGAAGGATGATTGTCGCTAAAGGGCCAGATCAAAGGAATATTTAGATTGCTACCCGGGGGAACGCCCCTATCCCACATTACCGATTTCGGGGAAATGCCTGCGGGCGTGGGGGGAATACTCCTCTCTCTCGACCGTACCAATATTATATATCAATATAAATATTTACTTGTGATGTTCTATTTTCTTTAATTTGGAGGCCAGGAGATTGTAGGGGTGAATTCCTCCGCGTCTGTATTCAGGCGTCCCACCGAATCACAACGAGGTCGTTGGGATAGTTTTGGCAAAACCAGGGCGGCAGCAAAAGAAAGGTGGACCCTGCGGGGTCAGGAAGGAGGAGGCTCAGGTTTGACGAGCCGGCTCGGGGGATGGAGCCACCACCCCGGGCCCCGTCCGTTAAGGGAGAGCAGCAGGGAAGGTTGGGAGTCCAGGGTGAGGAGGGGCAGGCCCGTTTGGCTAACCCCTTTGCCCGAAACGTGGGCAGGTTCGAGAATGAGGACCAGGACATGCAGGCTTATGAGCTGCGAATCCGAGCATTATTAGAAGACAGGACGGCCAGAAAGCTCCGACGGGAGGTATTAGCACTCTCGCTTACGGAGGTGGCCCTTAAATTGGTGACCGCTAACCTCCATTTTAGAGGAACGGAGCCAGAATTGCGGGAGCGGCTTTGGCGCTCCCTGGTCAGGTCGGCAAGGCCGGAGGCGGACGTGCCTTGGATTGTCGGCTATGATGATGACCCGGGGGTCGACCGACGCCCGATTCCGCTATGTTGCGACGCCCTGTGGGTGGGCCGCCAGAAGGCAGCCCGACCCGATAAACAAGCTGAACAACCGGGCCAGTCAGGGTTGGAGAGTTCGGCAGAGAGCATCCGGGACGTCATGTCTCAAAAACCTGGTCCAGAGGTGCTGGAAGGACGGGATTCGGGGCGGATCGTTCGATCAGCTCTACTCCCTAGCCTGCAGCCGGCACATGGTCGGGAAGGACCATTGGGACCCGTACTCCAGTGGTCGGGAACTGACGCGCCCCGTTTGACCGCCAATCCAATCCCGTTGGGAATTTCAGGAGTAGGCGTTCTCCCCTACATCAACCAGTACCATAGAGTACTGTCGGGGCTGGAGCCTCAGATCGAGAATTTGCGAGGGGCGGTTGGCAGAGTCCAAATCGCGGCAGGCATGACACACACCGTAGGGGAGGCTCCAGAATGGGATAGAGGAGCAGCGTCGTCACTTCCTCCTCAGTGCCCTCCTGCTGCATCTACTCCCGATCACAGGCGATCGATACCTCTCGAGAGGGGAGCGAGGGGAAGGGAGATCGAGAGATACTCGGAGGGGTCCGATACTTCGGAGGATTCGGATGGATCATTGGATGATCTGTTCAGGAGTAGTGTGCAGAGGGATCGCGGAGGGCTGAGCAGGAGAGGGGAGGTGACTGGAGCACCAGTCCCAGTCAGGGAAGGTGGAAGAGGCCCAGTGAGGCCTTCACAGTCCGCGGATAGGACTAGTAGAAGAAGGGATGGATCGGGAGGACGTCCGAGCTATCCGAGAGCGGAGGGGCCAATGAGATCCGATGATGATCTTCTTTGCGCCCGAGTTTTGCGGGATGCCGCCCTAACCTTCTCCAATCATGAAAAGGAGGACGCAATGGACTTCCTGCAAGGGGTTACTCTGATTCGGAATAGGAATAGGTTTAC
Source organism: Sycophaga agraensis (assembly GCA_018906755.1). NCBI lineage: Eukaryota > Metazoa > Arthropoda > Insecta > Hymenoptera > Pteromalidae > Sycophaga > Sycophaga agraensis. Next base: position 4,265 of record JACCIE010000140.1, on the reverse strand, counting down.
GGAGAGATGCCTAATAGCGGCACTTCACTCCGTGCTTGCGAAGGATGCCCGTAGGTGGTATCAGGACCTGGAGCGTACGTTTGTGGATTGGCCAGCGTTCTCCAACGCTTTTCAGGCCAGATTCTGCCAGCAAGTGTCGGACACGGATCTACGACGGGATTTGGAGGATATGCGCCAGGGAAACCGGACGATTGGCCAGTTCGTGAGCGCGTTTAGAGCTCAGGCTAGTCGTCTTCGGCGCCCTCTATCCGAGCGTTGTCAGATCCGTATGATTTTGGAGAGAGTCCGATCCGAGTTCAGGGAATACCTGATGGATAAGGACATCGAGACCCTGGATAGGCTGGTCCAACTAGGGGGACGGAGGGAGAGGATCAACCTCCTAAACGAACGTTACGAGAGCCAGGAGGCCCGTACGTCCAAGGGAGGGAGACTCCCGAGGAAAAAGGAAGGCAGGCTTGATGCGGTGGAGGGACGGGTTCGCTCGACAACCCAACTCGAGGGGCCCGGTGAAATCGCGAAAAGTGGGAGAAAAAGGAATAAAATCGGGGTCGATCGGGACTGGGAAGGGGAACTCTATGGGGAGAGTGAAGTCGCTGCGATGTATGGCCAGGCAGGACAAGGGTATAGTGGCGTGAATCCCCCCAGTCATAGGAATCCGGGATCCAAGGTCCCGATTCGGGATCAGGGTTGGTTGGGATCGGAGGGCCAGCGCGTGTCCGGGCAACCCCAAATGAACTCGGGTTATCTCCCAAGGCCTCCGCGAGAATGGGGAGAACCGAAGGCACAACGAGGGCCGGGGTATAGGCCAAACCGGGCTGACAGTTTTTCCGAAGACTCTCCGAATGTGGGGGGACTCGAGGGCCGGGTGGCCCCTGGACGGGTTCCAGCGAATGTGGCCGGTCTCCCAGGGATCGTCCAGGGTTGGGAGAGTTCCCAAAACCAGAGGTTTGAAGAGCAGGCGTCGGCAAATCCGGCTCCTTCTCCGGTGAATACCCCAAGTTGGGGGGGGGGGGGGGCAGTGGGCCAAGGAAACCCGAGTGGACCCGTGGATAATGTCCGAAGGGATGGGCGAGGGCCGTTCCCGGGGGCTTGCTACTCCTGTAACGGCATGGGACACAAATCGTCGCAGTGTCCGAAGAGGGTATGTTTGCGTTGTCGTCAGCCCGGACATTGGGCGGCAAACTGCCCGTGGGGGGAAGCACCCTTGCGCTGTCAGGTCTGTGAAACGCCCGGACACACATTCACGACCTGTCCCGGCTGCACGACGCTTCGGGAAACTTTAAAAAACGCCAAGGCGGGGGTGTAGAATCGCTCCCTACATTCCGCCGCCCGATAGAGCGAACAGTAGAGAAGGAGGAAGGGAATCGTAGGGAGGGGGAGGATCGAACGAGGGCGGTCACGAAGATCATCAGATCTAAGGGACCACCCGCGTTCAATTGGGAAACGCTTTTGGAACCGACATACCCAGGGGAAGCACCAAGGGGTCCGAATATTGAGGACCCGAGGACGCTGGTGCCAGAGAGCTGCATGCAGGACCTTTTGGCGTTGGATAACTCCTTCGGGGTCGTGCCACCGTTGAAGTCCGCCGGAAGTGACCGGGATATTGCTGGCGTATGGGAAGCTGTCAAGCCTGTAGGGCCGACAGCTGACTCGGCAGGCTCTGAAATACAGCCTGGCCAGTCGCTGGCTGCCACCCAGGAGGAGAACCGTTGGTTTTGTGCGGTAAACCTGGGAGGCAAAGTACTCAAAGCGCTTTACGATCCAGGGGCCCAAATCTCGTGCATTCACGCTAGCAGGGCCCAGGATTTTAAAAATAGGTGGAGACCAGCACAATTTATGGTGCGAGGAATCACGGGGTCGGCCCAACAAGCGTTAGGGGTTCTAAGGATCTGGTTCAGCATCGACGAGGATGAAAAGATGCTGGACGTAAGGATCATAGCAACAATGGACTACCAAATGGTTCTGGGGGTGGATTTCATCCGACAATGGGCGTTGGAGGTGCAGCACGGGGTTATGGCGTACCCCGAGTGGAAGATGGAGGAAGTTCATAGAGGAAGACATAGAGGGTCATGGAGTAGGAATCCGAGGGGAATGTGCGGGTATCGTGGAAGTATGTGATGAAGAGCGTAAGTGCGTGATGGCTCTGGTAGATAGCCTTATCCCGGAGCCAGGGGAAATCCACGGATTCACGACGTTGATTAGGCACCATATCGACGTACAAGGGGGAAAACCAGTTCGGCATGCACCCCGGCGTATGTCTCCGAGGATCCTGGAATTTGCTCAGCAGGAGGTTCAGAAAATGCTGGACAAAGGCATTATCGAACCCAGTGCGAGCGAGTGGTGTAGCGCGCCAGTAATCTTCCGTAAGGGAGAGGGCAGCTACCGATTTTGTATTGACTTTCGGGATGTAAATAAGCTGACCCAGAGAGACAATTATCCTTTACCGAATATGGACTCAATCCTGGATCGGCTGAGAAATGCTAAATACATCTCGAAAGTCGATCTAAAAAAGGCATATTTCCAGGTATTTCTAACGGAAAGTAGCTGGCAATACACGGCGTTCTCGGTGCCAGGGTCGGGACAGTGGCAGTTTGTGAGGCTGCCGTTCGGACTGTCGAACGCCCCGGCTACGTTTTGCCGGCTGCTAGGGGCACTTTTCGGGCCCGAGGTAGCGCCACATGTTTTCGGGTACTTGGATGATCTTATCGTGGTGACAGAGACATTCAAGGAACACCTGGAGTGGCTAAAGTACGTGCTCCAGACGGTGGTAGGTGCGGGCCTTGAAATTAATCGCGAAAAATGTGAATTTTGTTGTTCAAGCGTGGTTTTCCTTGGGTACCGTCTGGACGCGGAAGGACTCAGGGCGGATCCGGATAGGGTTAGTCCAGTGCTAAAGTACCCAGCTCCGAGTAATATTAAGGAATTGAGAACATTCCTGGGGATGGTGGGCTGGTACTCACGGTTCATTCCGTTGGAGGCAGAGGTGAAGGTACCTCTGGTCAAACTTTTGAGAAAGGATCAGGATTGGGAATGGGGGGAGAGACAGGAAGCTGCATTTGTAACGCTAAAGACAGCCCTGGCCGAGGCGCCGGTGCTGGCGCGGCCAGACTTCTCGAAACTTTTCATGGTCCAGAGCGACGCCAGCAATTATGCTATTGGCGCCGTGTTGACCCAGGAGGATGACGAGGGGTTGGAACATCCGATTGTGTATATTAGCCGGGTTTTAAATCCAGCTGAGCGGAATTACACTACCACCGAGAAGGAGTGTCTGGCCTTGTTGTGGGCAATTAAGAAGCTGCGACCATACTTGGAAGCATATGAATTCGTAGCACGAACGGATCATAGCGCTCTACGATGGTTGCAGAATCTTAAGGACCCCACTGGGCGCCTAGCCCGTTGGGCTTTGGAGATGCAGCAATGGAGCTTCCGGATCGTGCACACAAAAGGCTCTTTGAACAAAGTCCCGGATGCACTCTCGCGGGCAATTGCAGATGACGCGCCCCAGGTGGCCGCGTTCGAGGAGATATCGGACCGGTGGTATATAAAACGTCTGAAAGACGTGCAACAAAACCCTCTGAAATTCCCAGATTGGGGAGTGGATGACGGTCTGTTGTATCGTTATTCGATAGACAAACTGCTGGATCCGATAGCGTTTCGAGAGGAGGGTTGGAGGTTAGTTGTTCCCGCAGAGCACCGAGAGAGGGTCATGGTGGATGCCCACCGCCATCCATCGTTCGGGCATCTGGGAATCGAGAAGACTTTCGACCGAGTGGCCCGTGATTATTATTGGCCAGGATTCTATCAGGAGGTGAGGGATTTTGTGCGAGCCTGTGTAGAGTGCCAGAGATACAAAGTGTCCCAGCAGGGACCGGTAGGCCTGATGGGTGAGAGGATAGTGGAAAGACCTTGGTTGGTGGTGGCTGCGGACCTAATGGAGCTCCCAAAGAGTAAGCATCAGCACAAGTACGTGGTCGTGTTCGAGGACCTGTTTACTCGTTGGATTGAGCTCAAGCCTTTACGTGCCGCCACGGGGAGAGCCGTCGCCAGCGCCCTGGAGGAGCTGATATTATTCCGTTGGGAAACCCCGTCGTTCCTGCTGACAGATAATGCACGCATTTTGTCAACCAGCACCTGCAAGGAATGCTGGAGGAACACGGGATAAAACATGTAACGACGCCCCCTTATAGCCCCCAAGGAAATCCAGTGGAGAGGGTTAATAGGACGTTAAAAACGATGATAGCCCAGTATGCAGGGGTAGATCATCT